>BRZM01003057.1:10000-53621 GCA_033238685.1 Lates japonicus | reverse complement strand
TCAAAAACACATGTAATTAAAGTATTTATAGCGGCTTCATTTTACTGACCTCTTTGGCGGGAAACTGCATGCCATGCCTTTACTTTCAAAAGTTTAGCAGCTGGAATAGGTGCATGCCGTCAAGTTTAAACTTGAAAAGACAACAAGACAAAGACGCGGCTGCGTGGCCGAATAAAGAACCATTCATTACCAGAAGAGGAGAGCAATCTCCCCTTTAGAAAATCACCAGGCTAGATCAGGAAAACCAAAAGGCTGTAGTGGAGCAGAACCATTACCAGCCTGACTTCAGTCTTGTGTGTGTGTCATTAGAAATTCTGGTGTGCATGTGTAAATTGTGTGTGTGTGTGTGTGTGTGTGTTAGTGAGAGAGAGAGAGAGAGGATGTGAGACAGTGCATGCCCATAGATGTTGAGAGCAGCTCGATGAGATTTGTGCAGCAGGATGATTAAAGTTAGACAAGTGTGTATATATGTGTGTGTGTTTGTCCTTACACTGTCTGTGTCTCACCTGTATGTCTCATACAGGAAACACTTTATCTATCTTTTGTAACCCTATACATACATAAATGCAAGCACATGCACACACACCCTCTCTGTCTTGGACATCACACTGAGAGGTGAAAGCCATCAGATCATTTCGCTTAAGGACAGAAGGAACACACTGACACACACACACACACACACACACATACACACGACAGAACAAAGCTGGCTTTATAAAGTAATCAAAATCAGCTTTTTAGATTCATGACAGACAAAAGGCTGAGAGAGACGTTCTCTGCTGTACTTTTCAGAAGCAATGACAAAGAGACAGTGAGTCAGTTTCTGCCATTTCGGCAGTACACGTTGTCACACCATCAGTTTTTGTGCTTATATAACTTTGAAACTGGAGCCTCTGGCTAATGGTGGATGTTCTTTTCACTATTTTTTTAAACACACTTTGCTGTGCATGTTGCTTGGCAGTACTTCAGCTCAAGTTACCTGTGGATGACTCTCTGCTTTTTAAAAAAGTTATTTGTTATTATAATAAGTGTAGTTAACTACTTGATGTTATATGTTACACCCCGTCCTCCTCACAGTATTTTTAAGTATGACAACATTATTTAATTCAGTTCACTGTATTTTGGCATTAATATTCAAAAGTGCACAAAGACTTTAAGGTGGTGTACTCCAATTCAAACCTTAGTTGGATGATGGAATAATTACTTTCTTGTAGCCACCAAATTGCATAGAACAGAATGGGTATTAGCAATTGTCAGACTTGTGGCAAACATGACATTATGTTATGTCTGTTTACCGAACACCCCAAAACATTCTTTATTTGCTGCTACGGGGTGGCGACAAATGATGTTCTCTCTGCAGTCTCTGAAGTTCAATCACTGAAAGACCTCAGGAAAAACAATGATGACTTCACTTTAACATCCACTGATTTCAAATAAAATGTTATTTATTACTATATCAGAGCTAAAGTTTGCAAAACTGAGTTCATATTATGTTTGTAAATGTGTATATGATTCTTTCTTAACCAACATAATTTTTTGTGTAACTTTAGTTGACAAAACTACATTTCAGGTGTGTGAAGTTTTGCTGTAAAAACTGATTTCAGTGACCAGTACAGTAACAGATTTTGTTGACAAACCACATTTCAAAATAATTTCTCTAAATCTGCCTGTAGCCAACAGTCAATGTGCTCACCTACACACTCTCTCTCTCTCTCACAAACACACATACACATGCAAGCATACATAACCACATAACCTAGCATTTTTCTATTCTGCACCCACTCGCACTTTTGGGCTCTCTATATGCACTTTACTTGCTGTGTGACGTCCACACACTCACGCCAAGCAGCTCTTGATGCAGTGAGGGGAGATTTACAACCTTTGCTTTTTGTATTCGGAAAGGACATTTCATTTCAGCTGAACGGAGCAGCCCAAATAAATAAAGGTTACATAAAAAAGCCAATCTAATCACAGCACAAGCAGCACTCTCCTCCAGTGGCCCTTAAACAGGAACCCTAACAGCAGCAGGCAGGCTGCTGGGGCGCACAGTTCATCTGGGCTCCCAAACTTCTGTTTGGCCTCTTCTCATTACCTCAATCACCAAAAGAGAAGGAGGAGGATGGGTGTTGAGACTTTGGCATTTTCCCTCACAAGAGAAAAATGATTATACGTATAGTAACTGTTCATCTTGTTTTTTTTTCTCTGAGGCCAAGAGAGCAGTGGCATGGTTCCAGTATTTTATATCATAGTGGTTGTTTTTTCCCCTCACTGAGACCCAGGGGAGTTAAGCCAGGTACTGATGCTTTTAAAGCATATCCACCTTCCCCTCGTGCCCTTACTTTAGCAAAAATGAAATCAGCTGGGGTCCAAAGACTTTATATGGATGCTTTTTTTCTGTTTAACTGACCTCAGATATACTTGACATTCCATACCTTTCTAAACACAGTTTCAGAGGATTGAGCAGCCTTGATGTGGGCCTTCAGGTAAGCACTTGTGTGTGTTTTCTAGTTTCTCACATTTTGCAAATTTTTATCTCTACACTTGACATGAGCTGTGTAATTAAATCTGTGGGATAATCTAAGACTGTTATCTTGCTGCATCAAAACCATAGCAAAGTGTCTGCTGTCCACCTGTCCAGCTGTGTACATGACTGGCACTGAGATGGAAATCCAGTTGATTTTCTTACAGTATTTTTCCTGCTGTTATTTCTGACTCTGCACCTTATCTCCTTGCCTTTTTTTAACTGCATAAACAACCTTAGCTCGCAAACAGCTGCTTTGCCCTTACATGGTATACACTAAATGTTGAAAACACCACTGAAGAGCACATTTCATGTCTTGGGATTCAGAGATTAAAAATAGACAGTGTACATCAAAGTGTGTTACTGTAATGTGAATACGTTTATGCTTTGCATTGTCATCAAGAGCTACCCTTGGTTCCTTTTACATCTGTAGATCTTTTCCTCATGCAGCCTCAACTCTGAAGTGAAAATAAATGGTCTGTGATCCATACATCGAGTTGATAAGCATTTTACTGCATCAGGAACCTTTCATATTCCTTTGAGGCTGTCAACATTTGCAATTAACTAAAGTCATAGACATCTAAAACTGTGTAATCAGCCTTTGTTGGTTGAGAAGGCAGATGATCCACAGAGGATACAACATGTTGATTAAAAATGTCTCCTCCAGACATTGAAGTAACAGGTGCGGTCTTTTAAACCTCGTTTTTTCTGAGCTACTCCTGTAAGGATAAAATAACTATACATAATTGATTTGTTAAAGTTTAAGTGGGGGATTCTCTTGAAATTGATGAGACATGAGATAATTTTTTCTAGAGGAGAGTCATCATCCTGTTGGTCTTATTGAGCTTGAGCCCTCTTGCGGTCACAGAGTGGTGTTACAGTTTCATTCCCCTATTAGACTATATTTGGCTAAGTACAAACGGCAGTTTGCAGAGAGGAAATTTGTCATTTTAGCCATTATGGAATAAAGGTCAGAAACAGCAGATAGAACCTGTCACTGGTGACATTTGTTATTTTAACTGGAAAAAGCAGCTGTCAACAGCAGTTAAAATGAGAGGCTGCTACCTGACTGTTTACTCTTTGCTAATAAAAAAAAAGTGAGGAGAGATTAAAAAAAAGTGTGCTGAGAGATCCATTAGCTTCAAAAATGAACAAATTCAGCTATGTCACAAACTGGATCCAAAATGAAACCAGCTATTGTGACACAGCCATAGCCTCGCTTAGGACAGAGGTGAGTTTTTGATGTCCTCATAAACCCACACTGTCTATAGCCTGGATTAAATTGCTTGTATGGAACACCTTCATTATCAAACAGGACATTTTGAGCCCCAGTTATTCACAATTGGGTAAGCAGCATAAAATGTAACAACTAGGTATCAAGATATTCTCTGGTTGTATAATTTTTATATGGAATCCATCAGTTATTTCACTCAGTAATATAGCATCAAAGTGGACCCAAACTTTAAATGACCTCTTAGGAGCATAACTTTGTAACACAGTGAGTGGGAGATAGTCCACTTTCCAACTATTTTTTGAAACCCTTTGTTCTTCACCAGAGACAAGAGGAGATGGGCTCAGCTCCAATACTTTCCCATTAGCCCAGGTTCAGGACTGAATAAAAACTGCAAACCTTCCCATTTATAATACGTTCATGTTCAATTCACACTTCCTCCTATATCTTTTATGCCACTATTGAAACCAGCATCACACTGTATATACAACACTGAAAGAGGGAAGGATTTAATAATATATCATAAAAGGAAATTAAAATAAATGGGAAGTTTTTTTATTTTTACGTAACTTAATATTAAATTTAATAACAATATTATTGTATTCTGTATACTAAGATATATATCAAAAACTCCACCATCTTGTCTAACCATCTGTCTAGCCTACCTTCATGACGATGAAGAGGACCAGGGTGACGAAGACGTTGACCTGCGGGTGTTTCCAGGCTTGGGAGTGTCCGATGTAGTCAAATTCCTCAGCGATGCCCTGTTTGGCCCATGTCCGGTTGTCCAGTAAAGTCACCAGAGACTCCTTCTGGGTGAGCTGCAGGCAACAGAAAGTGACATTATCAAGATATAACGATAGGAATGGGCATTTTTCTTACTTTACTCATTTAAAAAAAATCTTTGGATTGAGTCCATTTATTGATTTGCTGACAGTAACTTTGACCCTGAAAACCGTTAGGCCATTTTAGTTTCAAGAGTTTCAATGTGCAAAATTGCAATGACTTGCAACATCCTTACCTTTAAAAACAAATGCTCTCAGAATGCATCCATATCACATCAGCACAAGTCTCAATGCATATAACTAAAGTGTACAGATCACTGAATCAATGCAACATTGCTTTGTGGTCAACACAGAGCAGAAGAAGAAAGCTGATTAGTTACAATGACAGTACAGTGTAAAGTCAGACTCATTACCTATATTTAAAATAATACAGGACACATTGTCATTTACATCCTCACTGTTATTGGATAAACTTTTTACCGACAATTATTAAAATTCAATATTAAAAACACACAATGTTCAGCAATGCACTGCAGTTTGACAGATGTTTTCAACCTCTATCGTGATAACAAACAAATATAATTGTAAAACGGGAGTGTGAGAGTCAGACAGAGGGATTTGAGATGCAGAACTTTGAGCGTGCTCTTTGGAATACAGCTTTAAGAGGAGAGGGTCAGTGTAGATTTAGAGCTTCAGAAGCCTGACTCACCCTCTCAATAAGAGCCAAGACTGAGGGAAAGTGTGTGTATGTGTGTGTGTGTGTAAGTGTATGTGTGTATTCTATGTGCCTATAAGGTCTGAGGAGGCATAGAATATTCCTTTTCTAATTCTGATAATTAGACAGATGAAGAGGGTGTAATTGGAGAGAAGTGCAGACACGCACACATACACACACATACACACACACACAGACACACATACACACACACACACACACACACAGCTATGAGTCATCCCTGGAGCAAAAGGACAGTATGCTCGCCCAAGTCTCCAGTGTACAAAGATGAAACATACAAACATCATTAGAACCTTTAACCTGTGATGTGAGTATTAAAAATCAATCGCACACTGACATAAATGGTAATCAGGCTGTTGTACAGCTGCATAATGACCACAACCAGACCTGTACAACATGTATGAACATAAATAGATGCATAATGCATGGCTGAATGAGTGATTATTGTGTGTGGGAAGCCTACCTTGCCAGCCATAAACTGTCCAAAGCCAGGGGGAAATGTTAGTGTGGAAACAAGTAAAGTAACCAATGCTGGGTACAGCAGACGTCTGAGAGAGAGGGAAAGGAGAGAAAAGAGAAGAAGATATCAATAGCTGCAGATTCAGTCAATATCAATACATTAGATTAACTGAATTTATGTTAACAAATTTCAGTGTGTGTAAATAAACCAGTTTACACACCAGTCATTACTGCTTTCATTATTAAAGTCACAGCAACAAGGTGTCAGACTAACCCTGCCACTGTATTGTGCTTGTGTGTGACCATGTCTTAGCATCATCAGATCATGGCGTATAACAAACCACTACCATGTGAACTCACAGCTGATTGCCTGTACAGAACATGGTGTATGTACACTACAAAGGTGAATGAGTATGTCTTTATTTAACCTTTATTCATACAGGAACATTCTTTATATTTTGGTAAATCAGTCTTTCTTGTTACTTGTTATCACAGCCAATATCAGTCAAAAATTAGCCCTCCAGTTGGAGTAAAGAGTGACTAAAAAAAGCACTCCAATAGTAAAAGCAAAACGAAATTTCTCTGTCACTTTGTGTTTAACTGCAGCTTATCTTAACATAAGAAAGAACACTGATAGTCCATCTTTGAAAAATGTTGCTCTAGGGTGTTCCCACTGCACACATGCTTACATATCTATAATAATGTTTGGCTCACAATGCAGATCATTTTTCTGCTCTGTGATATATATGATTGTGATAAGTTTTTTAAAATCACAAAATATTATCACATCTTAGTAGAGGCTACTGCTAAAGACAGTTCACTCTATTCAGAAACAATCCAAAAACACCTCTATGAAGCAGCTAACAATGACTTTCACTACCCTGTCATCTGTTAATTACTCATTTAGTCTTGAAAAGTCTTTAAAGTTTAGTCTTTAAAATGCTAAAAAGTAGTGAAAAAAGCTTCACGTGTTGTTTTGTTTAACAGCACATGGTCTAAAACCAAAACACGTTCAGTTTACACTGACATACAAAAGAAAATCTGAGTAAAACCTCTCATTTGAGAAGCTGAAACCACTTTTCTTGCTTGAAAAATGACTGAAACAATCAACTGATCGTCAAAATGGATGCAGATTATTTGTCTGTCAATCAACTAATTGATGAATAATTCCAGCTTTTATTACAAGTAATTCATATGATTCCCTGTCACAACACAATCTCATAAACAATGAGGAATCTGCCCCGATGTGCCTTATTGTGGAGAACTCTGACAGGATAGGCCTGATTACAGGCTGGAATCACATCTGTATGTATAGACTCAGTGGTGGCATAAGTACTTAAATGTTTTATTGAAGTAAAAGTAGCAATACTTCAATCTGCTTTGGAAGTAAGGGACCTGAATTTAAATGTAAAAATACATATGCACTGTCAGCAAAATATACATAAAAATAAAATTAAAAGTACTGCTAAAGAACAGAATAACCTCTGTCTATGGGTTATTATATTACTGATTTATCATTGGCACATAATTGTGTAAATGGCATTTTAATTTGTGCATTGAACTAACTTAGTTAAACCTAAAACAATGCATCATAATTTATAAATGTATCTTATGGTTCATATGAAAAATAATCTGAAAAGTAACTATAGCATACAAGTAAATGTAGTCTAGTAAAAAGTACAGTACAAACAGAACTGTATTTAAATACAGTCGTTGAGTACATGTACCACTCTGTGTATCTTGTTACGCTCACTTTTTCATGAGGAATCTGTTGATGGCCTTCTGTTTTCTGATGAACTGGACAATAAGTCGGTTCAGATACACAAACAAAGCCCCTCCAAAACCACTGGCAATACTGCAGAGAGAGAGAGAGAGAGAGAGATACACACACATCAGAGAGAGCTGGACCACTTTCTCTACTTGGTATAAACATGAATGTGTGATCAAATTGAAACTGGATAGAATAAATTAGTTCAAGCATAACAAAGCAAAACATCAATTATATTTTTTCTCTCTCTCAAACCACCTCCATAGGTTGTCCCCTGTGCATTTGGCCATAATAAAAACAATATAAATGTAACATAATGACTCTCCAATAAACACTGTAGGTGGATGTGAGTGAAAGGTGCAAATGTAATGCAGTTGAACCATATGTACAGTGGATACAATCCACATACTGTACAGGACATATGTTAATATCAGGAGTAAATAAACACGGAGAGACAACATATACACAGGATGGAAAGAAGTAAAGATGAGGATTGAAGTGTTAGAGAAAAGAGAGAAATTCAACAAAGCATGTAGGAGGAATGTGCTGTAGATACAGAGGAGGAAAAACAAAACCTTGAGAAAAACAAAGACATACACTGAAAGGAGAAACATGCTAGAAATGAAAAATGAACAGGGAATTACAGAGAGCATACAGTCAGATGGGGATGTGTGGGGGAGTCAGAGACAAAGCAGGGAAGGTGGTTTGCATAAGCAAGCATTTAAAAGCTCAGTGGGAGTCCTCTTTATGGCAGTAAGAAGGAAAGAAAGAGGACAGAGGAAGAGAAAGAATAGACTCAGACAGCTATGCAGACAACCTAATGCTTATAAATTTATCTTGCTGCATTATTAATTCTGTCAAATACCTCTGAATAAATAATGAACAGGATGATGAGGGAGTCTTTGCCCTCGTGGTGCAGCGGAGGAAAACACTGCATGTGTCCCTTTTTGTGTTCTTTGTAGTTGTAACCTTAAAAGGCCCAAATGTCCTCTCTCTGTGGGATAGTTCAAGACTAGGATTTGGGGCTGGGGTACTGTTTGAAACCAACCAGGGTTCAGGGTACGGCCAGGTAAAGGTGTCTCAGCCAGACCGGTGCTTCCCTTAAAAGCCAGGGAGGGGCAGGGAGCGTGGAAGTGGTGGGTGAGGTACAATTAAAAATAAATCGAAGCATCAGTATGGATTAATATCACTTTTTTCAAGTCATTTATAACAGTGAAAAACAACTTCCCAGAGCTCACGATGTCTTCTATTGTTTGTAAACAGAGAATATTTGACGTTTTTGCTTGCTCATCTTGATAATATACACTATACTACAATCTTAGCTTATCAAATCTGTTGTTTATTAAATGTCTGTTGGACAATTCGATTAACTGAGTTATTGTTCCGGCACTAATAAATAAATCAGGTGAAGTAAATAAATCAACTGAATGAATAAATGTCAGAAATCAAAAAGAACCAATTTTATGAACACATAAGCATCTGCGCTGTGTGGGCTCTGATGCAGAGCTACAATCTATATCAGTTTATGTCACTAAAATATCTGCACTATCTGTACTGGATGGCCGTAGCTTACATACAGTGAATAGTTGTTAAAAATGGTCTAATCTGTTTAATTTTCTTCACTTAATAGTTACCTACTGCCATTTACACTCCTCATACATATGTTTGGCTGCTAACAAAATCATGTAACATGTACCTGAATTAATTCATCCATCCATTATCTATACCACTTATCCTTAAGGGTTGCTGGGGCTGGAGTCAATCCCAGCCAATATTGGGGAAGAGGTGGAGTATCTAAATGAATCTAATAATACATTCAAATTGAACCACACTTATAAAATAAAATAAAATATGAACATTCATGGGGATCTGTCCTTGATAATGACTAGAGATCCTAACACCATTGTAAAGAGTGAATTCCTCTGATTGTAATGATGTGTGTATGGTGATACTGAGTATTGACTCAGAGGAAGCAGTGTGATGCTTGTTCATATCTGAATAATGAATTTGTATTCAGGTTCACCACTACTGTGCTGTCAACCCAACAAACAACATTCACTGTCGAGCCTAAATGTTGGCAAATTATATATTTTTTCTTGTTGTCAACAAATCCCATAAAAAAGACAAACAATGAGTTGATCTGACTAATAAGTACGTGTACTCTGGGCAGCCTCAGCCTGATATATCTTATTCCTCTCTGCCACTGAGCTCCACTGTGGTCCAAAAACTATTAACAACACACATCAGTGAGCTACATGAGCCACTGTAGTTTATTCTGAGTGGATCTCACATACACTGTCCTGCTGCCATAAATACTCAGAAGAGCACAACATATGTATTATCCCCTGCTAAAAATAGCTCTCAACTTTATGCCTGTTTGAGACATTAAAAACTCTAAATGATCTGTGTGTGTTTATAGGAGAACTTTTCAGTCCAGTCTTTGTAAAACTGAAATACATTTGTTGTGACCACAATATAAAATCTGGCTACTGTGAAAATACAGTGAGGTAGTGATGTGATAAAGGCTTTCATTGGATAGTCTTCCAACTACTGCAAAATGTTGTTGCATGTATTGACACACACAGCACATTCCAACTTATTTGTATGTAATCACTGTACTGCCTGTATTTGAATGTATGCCTGTTTTTGTGTTCAGGAACAAAAAACAGGAATTTCAGCCTCCTGTTGTCCCAGTGATTCTCACTTCTAATGCCTGAAGGTGTAAACACTAAGTAGAGTAGTGTGTGACTCTTCAAAGACGTGCCCTTGGCAGCACGTAACGCAGAGCAAACTCTTTCTGGCCTAGTTGACTGAGACACTGACCGACTTTCTCCACCTGACAGCTATTGGCAGGGGAGGATGGAAACTACACCGATGCACCGAGGCACACTGTCATCTCCACACACACACAGATGTGCCAATGCACACGTAAACACTAGCGCAGTGTAAAACTGAGGCTAAGCACTCTGCTGGCTTCTGTGGAGGTAGCATTGAGTGTACTGTATGTGTAAGTCACTGATGCAGCAGAGGACACCTCCGGACAAAAAAGAAAAAAAATGCCAAAAGAAGAAGAACAAAAGACAATAAAGAAGAAGAAGAGAGGGATTTTCTTCTCATGGGGAGCCTACGCGCAGTTACACTCAGGCATGTACTTTCATCTGAGGGAGAGAGAGTAAAGGAGAGAGGGGGAGGGAGAGCACAAATCCCATCTCTCCACCAGCTTTCTTCTAGGAGCCCGTGGTCTCATTCACAGCCGTGGAGGAGCCCTCAGGCTAAGGCAGGATAAAATAAGACATCCCTCAGTGCGCTAGCAACTGTTGCAGCCTGAATTATCCATGTTAGGTGACTCACGCAGGCTACCCTGAAGTAACACCTTCACAAGCTACAGTGAGTGGAGAGCCTGAATAATATCAGAATTTATTCTGCAGTCACAGCAAATGGGAATACCTGTCAGAACAACCAGATGGGCAAAAACAATGACTCACAATGTTTGAATTTATTTGAAGTTTCTATGGACTTTTGTGGCAAAGCTGATTTGTGTTTATGTGGTACCTGTGTGTAGTGAAAAAAGCTATTTTTTTATTACTTTCAAATAGGGAATTATTTATAAAGGACTATAATGCTGTAAGTTAATTGTTAAAAATCTTTAAAAATTATGGTTTTTAATTAATTTCCTTTTTTGGTTTTGAAACAAACATTATATTCCCAAATTCTGCCCATATGTTTTTATGAAATCAGAAAAGGACCAATCACCAGTCAAAACTTACCCAATAACAGCAAAAGCAGGAAGTTCCTGGAGGTCAAAGGGAAAGTCTAACCGGAAACGGGTTTTAAACAGGGCTGTGATGGTCTCTGGAGGAAGTGGGAGTACAGCAAGAGTTGGGAAGGAGAGCAAAATACTGTCAAAACAATCATCAAAATCATGCAGCTCTTGCAAACAGATGCAGTGCACTGTACAGCTTTTACAGCTGTTCAGGTTCTGTCCCTAATGGAAGGTAACGAATGAGAAGTAAACAAAAAGTTCAGCTCATTGTTGAGGTGATGACTGGAACATCTAATCTAACATAGACAGACCACAGTGTTGGAAACAGAGGGGTGGAGAAAATGTTGTGGAAAAAACTGTTTAACAAGAGCACTGGAAATCCTGAAGGAGCCATTTAATTGGCTGTGAGTCTGAACCTCTGCCTCTACTAACTGAGACTCAGTTATACTGCGGTAGAAACAAATTTCCATCTTTGGTTTTTTCTTGCTGCCCTCCACCGTCAATTATCCTTATTTTACTGCCTTCATGTACAACAACAGCTCAAGCATTTTAATCCGTTGCTGATCAATAGCCCATTTTCACAGCAGACATTTTGACATGTCATAGCAAGAAAAGCACTGGTGTAATTAATTAATAACATTAATGACAGCTCAGGTCCAATGCCCTGCTCATTTGAATAAAAGGAAAGCAAAGGAAAGTAGCTCCACCTGCACTTTTCCTACTAAAAGGAGATCTACTTTTCTCTAATATCTACTTTTAGCATTGATTTTCTTGCTTGATGAGACAGATGTGTGGCTATAATAGAGCACATCTGTTAAATGAATTTTGCCTTCGTCTGGTTTATGTTCACCAATAAGATTTGTTGAACGCACGTTGATCTGTGCTGCCTTCAAGTGATTTTGCAACTGCAGCTGCTGAGCTGTGAAGTTTATTGGAGAACATTAACACTGGGTGCATCGTTGTTTGAGTTCTGTATAAACAATCAACAGAAAACACAAACCTCCAATACAAAAAATCTACTTGTGTTACATGGAGCTTTTTCTCAACTTTAATATTTGTGTATATTATTTGTTACCTTCGTCTCTGTTCCAAACAGCCAGTACTCTGAAGATGAAGGCACTGAAGGTAGCAGCAAAGAAACCTCTCCAATAGTTCCTCACCGCAAAGAATGTGGATGTTACTTCAATACTGAACAACACTCCTGGAACACACACACACACACACACACACACAAAAGTCTAAGTCACAGTACAAAAATAAATCCTTAATTTGGACAACTCATGTAATGTAGTGATGAGTGGCGCAGGGTCACAAGGAATACACATATGACAGTCTATATAGGAATATACAAGATCACAATTAAGCTAACTTTCTGGGCATACAGAATCCCTGTGACTATATTAAACTTTATGTATAATGATGATGACAATTTTCTTTCTTTCCTTCTTTTGAGAACCACCATAACATGTTTCCCAGCATCAGCACTAAAACATGTTACTGGTTTATGTGCAGACACACTCCTTTTAGCTTCTCTTTTCTAAACTCAGTATCACATAGACAATGTCATAGTGAGCTGTGAAATGACTGAGCAGAGAAAATTTTGCCTGCAGCTAACTAAATACTCACAAGACACCATGTTGTGAGATCTGTACTAGCATGTACTAAGACTAAACTTAACATCAGATTTGATTAGGTGTACAGAGAGAGATACTGCCTTCACTCACAGATCCCCTCTGAAACATCACTGAAATTGCTCCATCAATTTCAATGACATAAAGCTCACTATATGTTATTTCGTATGATGTGAAGTTAATATTACATGCTGTATACACCCCTGCTTTATCACAGTATGTGATGAACTTATATATTTTTTCTGGAGACTCACCTCCTATGGGGGCAGCAAAACAGCAGCCCACTCCTACAGCACAGGCTGCTGCCAGCATCTCAATATTCCTCGACTCATTCTGAAACACACATGCACACATGGGTTACATTTCAGTCAGTCTTTGGTACATCGAACCATTAACAGTATGTAGCCCAAAGAACAGAAGCTGACAAGTCTTTAAAGAAAAAAGTTGATAAATTAGCTCTATGTTTTAACTCCAGTGAAATAACGTCTGTAACTGTTCACACAATGCTAGACTGTTGATGTAGGAGAATAATAATGAGATTCTCGTCAGATGAGGAGTTGCAGTCTAACACACAGTAAGAGCCATACAGAAGAACAAATGAAAAGACTGAGCTGCATGACTGCAGGGCAGAGAATCACAGTGCATCATGGGAAATGGAGGTGTTTTTTTTTTTTTTACATGGCTGATCCTACTTACCTTCATTCCAATGAGACTGGCTTCCTTCAAGCAGCATGGCAGTGATAAAGCGAGGTTAGTGTGTCTGTGTGTGTGTGTGCTTTGCTTTGACTTAAAACTCTGTGACTTATCTTGGTCTTACAAACTTACAGTGTGAAACTCTGAGTAGCATGTAGTACTGCTGTTCACACACACACACACACACACACACACACACACACACACACACACACACACACACACACACACACACACACACACACACACACACACACACACACAAACACAAACACACACACACACATACAGAGAGATGGTATTTTCTTTCTTTCTTTCTTTCGTGAGTAATAAAAAAAGGGGTGGTCAAAAATATTGCAACTACAGCTTACACTGCAAAGCATCTTCATCCTAAATAAATATTTTACAAATCTGTCAGAAGGTTGGAATATTTCTTCAGAGTTTTATGAGATATGTTGGATTTTTTCTTGAGTGCACTAGAGCAGTTTATTCTGATGCTCAGAAAACTGCTGTTAAAACCATCTCAGGATTTGTTTTTCCACAACTATCTTTAGCTGTGGCCCTCCAGTGGACTGTTACAATCTCATGCTGGGCATTCAAACACTGAGCTTCATGCTATCATAGTTTTGTAATATTATTCTATTCTTAATTTTTTCTGTACAAGTGTTCCCAGGAAACTCTCTTCAATTAGAAACTGGGCATACAATACTTTGAGTGCACTGAGTTTGTAGGTGCGTGTTGTGATATTTGCAATACCATTAGCATAACAAACTAGAGAACACTAAAAAATGTGGCCCAAAACAAGACAAGAAAACTTTTTTTTTTTTTTTTTTGGTAACCGAATTGAAGTCAAACAAGGGTTTGTCACCTTGTTGGGAAAAGGCATGAATGTGACTTGTACGACAGGTCTGGACTACTCATGAAATTCTAAAACTTGTGTTTTGTAAATCATTTGTGCTACATGTGCCACCAAGGACCAAATCTATTCATACTCATGTTTTTTGCATGAGACCCATTGCTCAAACTCACAGGCATATTTTTAAATTGATCACCAAGTTTCCAGACACCAATTATGTCAGGCTGCTGGTTGGGGAAATGTTCAGAAAATGATGCACAAGACAGAATATTTGGGAGTGATAAAAAACAAAGGTTCCAAATATTGTTGGGTTTGAGTATTTCAGTCAGTGTAAACATCATACACAGCAGCTTCGATGAAGAGTTACAACAAGCAACACAAAAGGAGAATACTTTACTTTAAAGAGTTAAAACATGTTTCTGGATACTAAAATAAATAGTTATAGTTTGACTTTTTACTGAGTGAATCAGTTTGACAAGACAGGACACGGACTGCAGAGCATGCTGGGAATTATGCGATCAAATTACCTTAATCCCTATAAGACCAGGCTCCTTCGGGTGGCATGGGAGTGAGAAACAAAGTTAAGCTTAAGGACAGATGAATTGCTGCTAATACTAACTGTGTGAGTCATTGTAAGATTTAACAATCATTTTGTTCAACTTAATTAACAAAGCAGTGTTTAGCACCAAAATTTACACTCAATAAACTGACATTCATAGCATTCTTTTCAATTATATGTGATCCAGTCAGAGTCCTTCTCAAACAATGGCACACTCCACATGTGTGTGTAGAGCACTTGCCCCTGTTTTTTTTTTAAAAGTATAGTATGCTATCTAAAAGCATGCTGAAACAAAAAGCTGGGATTTTACAGCCCACAGGCCACATTAGCATACTGTACTTCAAACTCTGAAGAGGACGAACTACTGCTGCAGAGGGACACTTCACACACACACACACACACTCTCAGCATTAATATGCCATAAAATGCAGCACAACACTCTAGAGGGAGTGGAGAGTGGGAAAGAGTAACAGTGGGTTACTAGGAGACAATGAGGATGATGATGAATATTGCATAAAAGGTAGATAAAAACAAAAATGAGCAGATGGAAAAAAATTAAAAACTGATAAATTAAGCAAGGGTTGTAAAATAATGCCTGTTTTTCTCTAAATGGAGAGATTGAGCCTCTCCTCCCAGACACTGTGATGATAAAAAGCTGCGTCCAAGAGGTGAGAAATTTCTTAGAATATATGATATTGAACTGTTAAACGCTCATGTACCAACTGATGGTGAGTACATGAGGTAGAGGGAAAGCAATACCAATGACATTTTAATAACAGATTTAATGCTACACTATCACTGTTCTGTAAGTTTCTGAATATGCTTTATATATTGTAACTATATATTTGACTATGTTTTATGTATGTTATGTTTATGTATGTATATGTTTTGATTGGACACAGGGCAATTTCCCCTTTAGGGACAATAAAGTTAAAGCTGATCTTTTCTGACTCACTAGTTTTGAAATTTATCTAGAGAACAAAAAACCTACTATAACCATCACATATGGGTGTAATGTATGGTTATCTACAGTTCATATAGTTATAGTTCTTATCAGCCACAGCATTAAAACCACTGAGAGGTCAAGTGAATGACAATGATCATCTCATGACAATACAATGTTCTGCTGGGAATGACATGTACCACCCACTTAAACAATGAAGACCAAGTTGAATGGGCTATGTTTAGGTAGATGGTCAACGGTAGCATCCAGACAAAGATGAAGGACCCAAGGTTTCCCAGCAGAAGACTGTTTTGTAATGAGATCATCAATGTTCTTCACTTCTCCTGTCAGTGGTTTTAATGTTGTGGCTAATCAGTGATCAGTGTATAGACATGTTTTAGACCATTTCTGTTACTCTGCTCTCTCTCTCTGAACAATGGATGGCCAATTGAGCTGATCCTCCAAACCACCTCTGCATAAAGATGGCTTTTGCCAGTGCAGCTGCCTACATAACACTTTTTTTTCATATTGTGGATGCAGCGTAGGGATTTTTGCAGCTCTGGCGCATCCCCTTCAGTCAGTCCCACTGCCCTCTGTACTCGGTCTTCAAACTGTCCCATCTTCCCACCATTTCATCTCCCAAGAGAGGTGCTCACATCTTCAGAAAAAGAGAGATGAGAGGCAAGATTTTATCTGCCTTCCTCCAATTCTCTGACTTCTCTCCCAAACGATGGAAAGGATGGAGAAGAAGGAGGAGATGATGAAGAAGAAAATGATTTTGCTTTCCTTTTCCCCTGATCGATCTGCATCTTTTCTATCCCACTTTTTTCCTTCTCTTCCTTTCCCCTACTGACATTCTCATCTTCATTGCTGCAAAGTTAGTTTTGAAGATAAAAAAGATGCAATTTGTTGACAAATAACAGACTGATAAAACATTTATAAACTGGGTTATTACTGGCTGTTGGCTTTACAGGGGATGAAAGAAATAGATCCCTAAGGAAAAAGAGAAAAAAATTGCATTTTGCATCTTTGAGCACGGCTATTTTTCCACTTTTCTTAGCTAAACAAGTGATCTAGGGACAAACAGAGGCCAACTGGCAAAAGCTTTCTGTCAGGTGAGAAAATACACTGAGTGTTTGCTCTCTGCTCTGAGCCATCAACAGACCAATCAGAAACAGACACACATACTGTACTCAGAAAAGAGTCTGTACCATTCCATTGTCCCAAGCAGCATCATTGTCACTGAAATCATTTCCTATACTCACCTTCAGTCTCATTTTTTCCTTATCTTCTTCTTGCCTAGCCTCACTCTTTCATTCCCACTCTCTCAAACACCTAAAAAAAATGTCAGCTCTCAACCTGCTCCTCTTGGCCTTTAAAAACACCTCTCTTGGCTTTTGTTTTATTTAATTTCCTCCCCTTTACTCTCTGTCTCAGAGAGAATTCTGTGAGCACTGCCTGAAGATATTACTGGCTGCTGTTGAGATCCATCTTTGAGGATCTAAATCACTCTAGCAGCTCTGAATAAATTCACCAACCTCTGTGTATGTTCATACAATTTGCTCCTTGGGAGATACAATTAACTAACACGACTACTGAAACTGAAGATGGACTCATTACACAAGCCACATTCAGAGTCCTTACAAAACTAATGCTCATGTATTGTGCTATCCAAGCAGGGTTGAATCGAGGGCAACTGGACTTGGATGTAGATACTTGAGGACGTCTCTCCTGTCATCCAAGAGGCTTCTTCAGTTCTTCTGTCTTCAAGCATCTACAACCAAGTCCTGTTTCCCTCTATTCAACCCTTCTTTCATAACCATGACATGGATGACTGAGAATCTTCACATCCTTAAGTATTGTGAGCTGCAATATTGCATATTTTGCCATATGTGCTTGGTGAGCAAGTGACAGTCTGTTGAATGGGCCATTTTGCTGCAGCCCTTTTTAATACAGTCATACATAATACAGTGTCTTGTTTCTTTGTGAAATGATGTTCATGCTAGCACCTTTTTAGGGAGAATATTAACTGTTGAGAAAAATATTAGTTTCTATAACCTTGACCAACAGGATGGGAGAGACTGTATACCTGAGAGGCAAAAAAGGTTGCAAAGCACTTTTCGCTGCTTATTAAACTTATTGCTTTGAGAGAACAGCAATGAGGGAAGGTGACTCAGATGAGTGTATCATATTTATCAACTCAGATCCTCGGTCATCATGGTTTTGGCAGCGGGACAGAAAACAAAGTTGTTTCTAACAATTTCTGGTGCATGGCAGATACAGTGTATATGAAAAATCAGTAAAAAAAAAGAAAAGAAAAAAAAGGTGAATTGGTGTTCTAATGTAAAGTTTTGCCAGTAAAACACTGTGAAATCAAGTGAGCAGTTGATCAAAATTAAAAAAGAGTAAAAGAAAACGTGAGAGGAAGGACGACAACATTAATAAAGATGACAATATTTACCTCATAAATTCCTCCAAATAGAGACATGAACTTGCTGAGGAGAGCAGCACACAAACTGGCGATGTGTACGAACGGACCCTGACAGGAGGAAAAGAAAGACATAAAACACTAAAGGTGCAAACAATACACACATTGCAAGTTAAGAAGCACACAACTGTTTAAAAATATATCAGCAACAACAAAGTCTGCAGTGAATATTAAAATTCAGCGGATGGAGTTCAAAGTGGAACTAACAGGATTAAAAGTGAGAGCATCAGAAAAGTGATGTTCAAGTTAAAGGAAATGAGAGGCCTGCGCTGAATCCAAACTGTGGATGCTGTTGCAGCTGTACATAACCAAAAGGGCCTGAGGCTTGTGTGTGTATGTATGTGTACGTGTGTGTTTGTGGGGAAAAAAGATATTTTCCGGAGAGTATGTCTTCAGGCTAGGCAGTCTTTTGGGGGATGCCATACTTACCTGAAAATGTTTTTGCTAAAAGACTGAGGGATCTACACTACATTATCCACACATACACACAAACTAGAGTACAAGACATAAACAACATCTGCATAGTGAATTTGGGGATGCCGCAATTTCCAGAAAATAACTCTTCTACCTCCCTTTGGGTTTAGAGAA
The DNA here is from genome assembly GCA_033238685.1 of Lates japonicus. Lineage (NCBI taxonomy): Eukaryota > Metazoa > Chordata > Actinopteri > Centropomidae > Lates > Lates japonicus. The sequence continues at coordinate 34,600 of BRZM01003057.1, read as the reverse complement.
GGTCCCAAGTCAGCACTGCACCTCCCTTCTTTCCCCCTTTTTTTCACCTCTCCAGATTTCACACTCATTGCTCTCTACCTGAACCTGAGCATATCGGCCCACTGTGTGCCATTTAGCGCTGGGATGTTTGAGTGTAATTTTCTCTCTGGACCTCTAAATGTATTGAGTACTTCAAGTTTTCCAGTTCTGGGTGTTTGGTGCAGGATGTACTAACATGGCACACTAGCATCGAACGGAAGTAAAACAATATACCTCATTATACCCTCAAAATATGAAGCTGCAGGCTACATGAAGCTGAACTTATAAAAGTGTTTTTCAGGAAGTGATTCAGTTCAGTTCATTCACCCATAAGATTTGTTCTGTTGAACAAATTGTTCACGAACAAGAGAACTCTATCACAGACATTCCAGTAGAAAATACTTTGGACCAGTACTAGTGCCACTTATGAATCATTTGTAATTCGTGCAGCAGGGATGTAGGGGACTGGAATGCGAATGAGCTGGGGAGGGTGATGTTTGCTTTCATGTATTGTAGCATGTAAGTTCGAAAGCTGCTGCTAAACCTGACCCACACAAGTCTTACAACCTTCTCTATGCCTCACTTTGACCTACATGGGTGTTTGATGACTGATAATGACTTGAACTGAAGCTGCAGATAGATGGTATTCTTCTCTGATATTGACGGTTTATTTTGGATGTTGCGTAAGCTGGCATTCAAAGCTGCAGGCAGCCTGGTGCCAGTCTGGGTTTTGTATTTGATCACAAAGATTTAATGCTGTGAATCACTGAAACTGTGTCACCAAACAACATACAGTAGCTGTTGAATGTGGGTCAGCACTTGAGTTTTCCTGGCATTGCTAACATAAAGTGAAGTGGAAAATGGATTTTATCAGCAAAAATGGGATGTACCTGTAAGATGAGTTTCTGTTCACTTGCATATTTTAATTGTGCTGACACACAAAACACATGAAAGCATGGATGAGTAATTTTGCCTGGTAGGTTGTCACCAACACTCATTTGAGCAGCCTGTATTTTGACTCCATCTTATGAGTCACATATGGTATTGACTGACTCATTGATGGACAAAGTTGTCAGCTTGTGCTGTGTGTGGGTGTGCGTGTTACATGTTGTCCCAGTATAGTACGTCTTTCCATTCAAGACTATTTGCTTGTGTGTGTGTGTGTGTGTGTGTGTTCATGTGTTACCTCCTTGCCCAGGGGCATGCCGCTGCCCAGAGCGCAGGTGAGGCCGATGACTTTGGCTACAAACGTTTTGAAGGTGAGATATTCCTTCAGCACTACTCCTCTCAGGATGGTCTTCATTTCTGGAATACCTGAACCTGTAGGTGGGGGAACAGCGGCCGCTTTAAAGCTGACGGTCAACTTAAAGAGAGACCAAACGCACTTTATCCAAGCATCTGTCTTTCAAAGCCCCAGAAAAGTTGGTTTCAAATTTCAAGTATTTCTCTAAAACTTTAAATACTGATGACTAAATAAGCAACAAAGTTGAAGTCCAGAACACCCTCAGGGATAATTTAGGGATAAACACTCAAAAGCTCAGCTAATCTGGTTTGAACAGATTTGATTGACAGTAAAACTGCAACATAAACAAGTTTCCATTCAAATGTAGTGAAAATCTGAACCAAATTTCCCAAACTCAGTGAAATAAAATGTAAATTCATGTGCGTTCCCATCTTTTGCTGCTTCTTTTTTTTATGAATCAAATGTGGAAAATGTCTTAAGATTATTTTCAGCAGCTTCTTTTTCAGAATAAGCTGATGAAAAAAAACACTGTCTCACCTACGAACCTGTTTAAAACAATGTTTCAGTGAGCTGAAAAGTGAAAGGGAAAAGGAGGTGTGTCTCACTGATAGAAGGAGAAACCTCAGGTTCTCAGGAGCATACCCAGCTTCTGTTAGCGAGAGTGACAGTAAAGCCTCTGCTATACCTGCTGCAGAAATTACTTAGGGCAGGTCTGTGTGCACCTGTGCAGAGTGCTGCATTGAATTCAGACAAACATAACCTGAATTTTATATATACTACAATTCTGAATTGTGGAGGACTTCTCTCCTTCCCCCATCTCATAGTGAAGCAGAGAAGGTCCCTCGGGAAGAAGCTGAGCTTTTAGAGGCAAAAGCTGAAGAGGAGCAGAGGAGATTTACAGTGTGTGACAGTTGTGTTACACTAAGGTATGGTAAGGTAATCTGTTACACAGTTTATATGATAACATAACTTGTTTATAAGGTTGGGGTTTGATAGCATTTCATCATATCTAAATTCAGTATTACATCCAGTTATATCTCCTGTAATACAGAGCTGAAACAAATGAGTACTTTCAATATAGATGAATCTAACCATTCATTTTCCATCAATCAATTATGCTAATATACACAATATAATGTGAGATTATATATAACCTCTTTCAACCCAAGTGTTGTATATATGCTTTGTTTTGTTTTTTTGTTGTTGTGTTTTTGTGAGTGTGTGTGTCATACCAACAGCCTGTGGGGCGAGGATCTGCGTGAAGCCAGCAGAGAAGGTGATGAGGACTACAGGGTAAGTGACCCAGGCCAGATACTGCAGGAACACATTACTGTCCAGACCACCGTACATCCACTTCTGTGCTGTGGACACACACACACACACCAAGCTAAGGCAGGCAGATGTGAAACCACAATCCAGAGTACATTGATACACACAAAATATATACAGTAAGATCCAGTGTTTGCGTGTATGTAAAGTGTGGATATACAGTATACTGGATTACAGTGACAGCTGTAAAGGTGTTGTGAGGACAAAAAAGGTAGGCACACATACACACACACTGACAGGCAGAGATAAATGTTATAAACCATTTAAGGGCGATATTGTGTATATGTGTGGTGTGCATGTCTCTTCAGGACAGGTAGTTGGTGTGTGTATCCAATTAATGGGAACTGTGTACACACGTAACTAAAACTGGCCAGCACTAGGTTAGCTTCTCCTTGAGGTGCAGCACAACACACACACACACACACACACACACACACACACACACACACACACACACACACACACAGACAAATCCAACTGAATTACAGCCAGTCCGAAGGTTTTCAGATCCAGCTCTCACAACTTCTTTCCAGTGGGTTTTAAGTCCACCTTCCTCTTCCAGGAATTTAGAGTTGACTTAGTCATAAATCCCTTGTTCATCATCTCCTCCCTCAGTTTCTACATCCACCTGAGTGAATGTTGATGTTATAAGAGGCTTCATCATCCCTCTTGCCATCGCTGATCCACATAAATCCCTATTTCTGTCTTACTCCCTCTAGCTCTGCTTCCTGTATTCCTTTATCTCTAACATTTCTCTTGCTTCTCAATCCTTCTTTCTGCTCTCTTCTACTATCAGTTATTTCCTTCTTCCCCTTTTAAAACTTCTCAGTCTGTCATAGGCAGCACATTCTTATCTTCCACAATAATTTCCAATGGTTGTCCCAGGGCTCAATCATCAATAGATCTTTCTCTGTTATAAGCTCCCTCTGGGTTCAGATCATTTAACAATATCATTTAATTGCAAGGTTATGCAGATGTCTCGATAAAACTTAGTGAACAGCATTAAAAAATATTGGGTATACATTTTTCTCCAGTTATTAAATACACCTGTGAGAGCTGGGCCTCTAACTCTTGACACCTAAAGTCAAAAAGCTTTTTGCCGACAGAACGATAGATTTGGCATATAAAACTGAACTTGTAAAGCAGTGTAACTACGAGTCCAGCACTGGTGTAATTCAGAACTGAAGGTTCACCAGCTAACAGGTGGTTAAAGACTGTATTTTCACGCTTTGGCAGAATCTGATGCCTCTGGGAGCACTCTGCGGGATCTAATTCAGCCTTGACCAAAGGATTTTTAGTAACAGGTAAAACAAGTAAGGTAACAGCAAATGCCATCAAGACCCTGTTGATACACTTTGAAACTCATATCAGAATTAAGTGTCTGTTGTGATGCAATCGACACTCGTTTTGACCAAGCATTGAGTTATTTTATATAAAAATAGGATGAAATCAGTCACACATTTATTTCTACATTCTCAATTGCTATATGCCACGTTATGCTGATATTAGACAGGTATTTCACTCCCCTCCCTGACTTACCGGAATCTACAGCCAGACTCAAATTCCAAAAGAGCACAGGCCTTCTTACTGCCTTTGCAATTACACTCTATTTGATAAAAAGTGAATTCAAATCTTTCTTCTTGCCTGTACAAATAAAAATGGTCTTTCTCCCCAATTAAGATATGCTGTATGAAATTGATCTATGCCTATTAGTTCACTAATATAGTTCTAAGCTGGTTTTTAATAAATCAAAGGAAGACTCTGAAATCACCATTCATAAGATTTGTTGTTAAATAAATTCACTCCCCTCATCCAAAAACATTTATTTGTTTTGGTAATTGATTATCTCTCACTTGGTTTCATTTATAGTGCAAACTTGTTTTCTTGGTGTGTAGGTGGATTGATTTACATGTATGTCTAACCGGGTTTATCTATATAGGACTTTTAGAGTGCTATAGCTGCAAAGCATTTTGGAAGGTGTTGACATTTTTGTGTTCGACTGTTTTTCAAACAATTTCTTCCTCATTGATCCAAACCTCCCTCTGCTCTTTTTGTCCCCTCTTTTCATCTGGATCTATTTTCTTTTATCTTCTTCTTTTTATTCATCCTCAACCCCAGGCCTGCTATCCATCCCGTCAACCAGTCATCACGTGTTTTCTTGTGCAGCCTATACACAGTCATATTTCCCCCATATTCTTCTTTCCTTGTTTTAACAATTCATTCATTGCCTCTTTGCCTCCTCCTACCTATAACTGCCCCCTCCATGCCTCAACCTATAATGTGATCTGAACCCAATCCATCTCTCCCTCCTCTCCCCTCCTCCATGCCTCACCTTGTAGGCAGATGGCAATGCAAGTCCACCACCCAGCTGATAGGGCCATGAGGAGTCCCAGCAGGATGAGAAGATCAGTCCTCCCACATTTGACCAGCGAGATCAGGAACTTCGACAGCGAACAGTGCAGACTTCTGGGGATGGCGGGATGACAACATAACATGTTAAGACTACAAACACACGCTAAAACGCTTCATTACCCAGATATTGGCACTCAGGTTTGGAAAAATACAAACAACTATTATTCTATAGGTCAGTCTTGGCAACATTATTAATATTCATGTTTCCATCCAACAGCTTTTGAAACTGAGCAACAGTCAATGTTGTCTTAAAATCCATTCAGTCCTACAACTGTATTACTTTTGCTTTAATAATTATTGATAATAGGCCTATATATTGTGAGTCAGTTGAATTTTGAAAATGGTGAAATCTATTAAATCCCAAATGTAATCTAAATTGTCTGACACATGATGGGTGAACAAACAGCTACACACACAGAACTCACCACACAGCCTGAAAACTAGAGATGTGGATCTCCGGTAGAGCTGGCAATTTGGGTAATTTGGTTTATTCGAATCAGTAATTTTCTAATAATTTCCTGGAGAGGTTCCTGGAAAGAACTATATTTTATACTAATTACAGAAAATAGAGACAAAGTTCTGAGACTGCTAGTTGAGCTATGTTGACTTTATGACAGTCAACTAATGTACAAATGGTAACCACTGGATGATTGTGAGGACTGCTCTACATGAAACCTTCTTCATATATAAGCCATGAGACTAAGAACTGTGAGAAAATAAAATGTTACTTCAATGGACAATGTACCTTGTAATCATGACAGACAGGTATGGGAGGGCAGCACATAATTTTTTTGGAAGGCTATGGTTTCAGAAATTTTGCAAGAGTTAATTCACCAAAGTTATGAACAAACAAACCCCTTATTCTCTCACTTACCTTTAATGAATTCTAGTTATGCAGATATTACATATTTTTTGGTTTTACTTATTGGGTTTCTCACTATCAAAACTTTTAATTAAGGGAACATGTAGGTTCATGGGAAACTGATGGCAGTGAGGTTTTGGATTATTCAGAGCAGTTAGATCACTGTGCTGGAGCCAAAGTGGTGCTCATTACTTTTTAAATTAAAATTTCCAATGCTGTAGACCTCACAAACAAATTTCTATTTACTATGGACAATAAAGTAAGTGACAAAATATTGTTTTTCAATTTATGTGAACCAGCCCTTTGTTTATTTATTGATGCATTTACATTGCATTCATCAAAATCTTGATTGTGTTAACAAATAGTCATCATCATAGCATTTTAGTACAAAAAAACTATTTCCCTATTATTCCTATTTTTGATTACAGCTTGGATGGAAAGTCAGCTAGCTGTGATGTAGAGAAGCAAAATGCTAGAAAAGTAACATGACCCCAGAAACCAGTGTAAACTATGTGTCCAGCAGCGGTTACAACAAACCTGATATTATGACAGAAACTGGCAGATTGTATACGTTACCTTAATGTTAAGATAGCGTAATGGAGCAGAGGCTAAAGAACAAATGGAATATACTGATCCTAATATTACACTCCAAACTATAATAAATACCGCAACTTTAAAGTCACACGGCAAATGGAGGCAATAGAAAGCAAAACATACACACAAAAACCAATTACATGGCACAATCAGATCTATATACTCACCTGAAGCAACGAGAGCGCTCGATTCGTAATATATGTGAACACTTGGTACGAAGACATGCATACACGATTACTAATTATGACTAGTGCACAGGACAAAACATTAGTTTGACAGTGACTCATTCACGATGTGCGTACACACTATGCCTCTCATTTCACACCAGATTTTTCTCTTCCCTCCTCCTTTTCCTCCTCTCCTGTCATCTTCCAGGCCTGTCCTCATTTCCCCTTTCTCATTTGCAGGGTGGTGCTTGGGGCAATGGTACCCTCACACTAATAACAAGACACACATACACTCTTCTGTTTCTGTTTTTCCTGTCTCCCCTTTAATCTCAGTATGTTGAACCAATGAATAACAAGACTTTAGTATTTCAGTGTACAGAAGAACCCCTAAGCAGCCTTTCTTTTTTTTAAAACTGTATGATATTTTCTTTAAGTAGGACCAAGATGGCAAAAAGTGTTTACCCACCACCCTACCAGACTTCAGAATCTTTTGGCTTTCATCTATTTATTTTTGAGAGAGACTATTCCCTTTTAATCAAGTAATATGGCAGAAGGCCTGTCTTTGCTTGCTCTCTAACATATAACTCAATCGTGCAAATAAAAATCACAAATAAAATATATTGATATCAGCTGTAGTGTACTGAATCAGTGTCACAGGTCTTAGTATAGTCTCTGTCTCAGGAACATAATTATAACTCTATATTGCTCTGATCCTTTCTGAACACACATTACCAGAGTAGTTATGTATGACCTTTACTATTTACATATTACACATATTAGACACAAGTTGACCTGCTTTGTTCCAGTTCAAACAATCTCTGGTACATTTCCTGTTAAAACCATTTTACAGTGGTGGTGATGTGAAAGTAAAAGAGCAACACAAACGTGACATTAGATATGGTTTAGCATTAAAAAAAAAACAAAAACACCATTTAATCACTTTTCTGATCATGTAAGCAAGCTATTTAATGTAGGGTGTTGTAACCATGGTAACATGAATGAGTGAACACACAGTGTTTGTTTCAGATCAAACTGAATATTGTGTTTTGCTTGTTCTCTATCATATATTTTATGTATTTCATTAAAAAGTGATTTGAAGCGTAACAGTAACTATCCTGTAACATTATGGTAATGAATGAGTACCTGTTAGTCCATGTATTATCTAATGTTAAGTCCTCTTGGTTCATGTCTTAAAAAGTCTGTGACCAGACATAACTAAAAGTCAAGTTAATTTTAATAACCCCAGGCCAATATCACAGATCACAAATTTGCCTCAGGGTGCTTTAAAATCTGTACTGTATAACACTTGCTATTATTACACCTTGATTTGGATAAAGAAAAAGGCAACAATATATCTTCTTTTTCACCTCATTCTGTTTGTTTTTTAAACATCTGATTCTGTCACACACAAATTGCCAGATATTTGTTTCTATTTAAGTAAAATTTTTAATAGTGAATGAGAAAATGAACACATCTAAAATGCCCTAAGACCTTTAAATTTAAGGGAACAAATAACCCTCAGCAGATCACTGTCTCAAGTGCTGCCAGCTGAGTGTGTTATACTGCTATTATAACAAACTTTTCAGTATTAATAAATGGTTCAAGTGTTAACTTAGTGCGCAAACAAAAGACACTTGAAGATTGTATTTATGTTTGCATAACATAATAGCTAAGTAGCTAAAATGAACCAAAAACCATCATGAAGAAAATAATACATTTCAAAGTGGAAGCGAAAGGGACGCCTGTTTGACTGACAGATGAAGGAAGAGAGAGAGAAAGAGAGACTGAAAGCGAGAGAGAGGGCGGGGTGAATGATAATACTGCAGAGGATGGAAAGAAAATACACACACACACGACACGCACACATGCACACATTCCCCAATCAACACCTTCAGGAGCCGTCTAACACGCACATGCTGGCAAAAGCTGTGACAAACACATTCTCAAACACAGACACATTGATTCGTCTTTGCTTTCCATCACTCCACAGACAGTTGACAATTCTGAGAAACAGGTTTCGTACATGTGTATATTTAGATTTATGTATCTGAGCATGTGTGTGTGTGTGTGTGTGTGTACTTGTGCTTGTGCGTCATCTCACCCACGGGCCGTCTGTGTTCTTGGACCCCTTCTGTCATTCAAACACTAGTCAATGTAAATGAGTGTTAGTGTGTGTGTATATGTCTGAGAGCATGTGTGTGTACAGACATGATTTCTTTGTACTTCTAAACATGGAGTGTGTGTGTGTGTGTGTGTGTGTGTGTGTGTGTGTGTGTGTGTGTGTGTATGTCTAGCAGCAAGTGTAATCTTGTCTTTCTGGAGATGTAATTTAGTTAGCTCTGTCTGTGCTAGTATTGTATAGCTTTTCTGCAGAAGCGGCACACACACACATACACACACACACATGCAGACTGGTTGCTGACTTTATTCTTCATGGCATGCAATAAGCAGCATGCTAGTTTCCCAATCACTCTCACTGCCTTCTGACTCCCTCTGCCACTCTCCCCTTCCATCCCTACCTCCTGATCCATCATCCCTTGCTGCTTCTCTCCTCCCTTGCCTTCCCACTACTTTCTACTAATCATTCAACCTCTGACTTTACCTCTCTTCTCCTCCTCTGCCTCTCTCACTTATCTGCTGCCCCTGCACTCCTCTTCTCCACTCTTTCTTTGCGCTCTCACCCTCTCTCTCTTTCCATTCTGCTCTCCTCATTCTTGGTTTGCCTAGCACTCACACTCTCTCTTCAGCAAGGCATAATCTTCCCACATACCTGCTAGACTAATTTAGGTTGTGGATACAGCGCATCTCGTTTCTTGGACTAGCATAAAGAAACTGCATGTCGTGTGTACATATCTTTTCTTAACTTCTCTTATTTTGGATTCCGAACTATACACATTTTAAGACTATTTTGGCTCAAACTTCTGATCAGATACTTAATGCTAGTTAAAGAAGGTTCAAGGGGTAAATCAAGTTGCACTCAACTTTGGGTACTTCCTCTGGCAGGGTAAGTAATTATGACAAGCAAAAAGACAAAGTAAGGTAGTAATAAAGTGATAAAGTCTGTGGGAGTGGGGTTGGTTTTGGATGGATGGGTTGACAAAACACAGGACTGCTGTACGTTTTTGTGTGAAACCAATTGTTTCTTGACCATGACCGTCTACAACCTTAACTGCATCTTTATCATTGTAACCATGACATGACAATCCTCAAATTCAAAGTACTTATTAGCCAAACTTAATCCGTCGTTTTCTGCCCAAATCTAACCAAACGGCCTTCCTGCTGTGTTTACTATTATTACCTCCTCTACCATAGGTCCGATCAGGGTGTGAGGACAGACCTGAGTTATTCAGGTGGAGAACATTTACTCTTCTGGGGTTCTCAGGCGGCTTAACTTTGTCTTAGATGTAATTATTGTACTAAGTGATGGCAGCCAAACTGGCAGTGCTGCTGAAATGTCCAATGTGGCTTCACAATTGCATATACACTAATATTTGTAGTGCTCCTGGCATATATGCATATCTGAAGATTCTCTGTCATGGTGTGATATTTCAGTGCTACCACTGGACTTGGTTGAGGTTCTGGAAGTTTTTCTACCTCACCTGAAAGGCTCTTCAGTTCTAACAAGCTGGTGAGTCCCAGGCATTTAATCTCTTGTGGGGCTATTAAGACCTTGAGTGATTGAGGGTCATGTGTGGAGTCGACAGGATCATGTGTAGTCATGGTATAATCGTGACCAGGGATTTCCTTGGCCGCACTGTGAGGCCTAGTAAGTGTCATAGACCACCTGCTGTTTTTAGTGATGTCCTTCGGTTGACATAGATCCTTCTTTCAAACCATCATTCAACTCATCTGTCCTCAAATGAGTGTCTTGTTCTTCAGATGTGAGTGGACTGTAGAGTCTGACCTGAGGCTGGTTCACATGTGACCTCAATGATTCTCAAGATGTTAACAACCCCACAGGAGGTTCGTACCTGGGACACTAACTAGTCCAGTTAGAACTGAGCCCTCCTGGATAAAGGGGGAGGTTGTTTTGGAGTCTTCAAGACCTCAAGCAAATTATTTACTATATAGCACTTAGAGATATATCTTTTGTATAGTCAAAGACATTTTGTGTCACAGTAAGAAAAGGCTTGTCAACAGCATCATTGGCAATGTAATTTGTCAAATACACCATATCCATTATCTCTAGAGTTGGATGAAATGACCAAACCAATATGTAAAAAGATAGTATCAGAAAAATGAAACCAAACCCAACATACTGGTCTAACTCTACTGTGATTATGCTGAAAATGAGGGCAGGAGGTAGGCAGAGTGAACTAACACACACACACCCCTTAGAGGAAAATCACTACCGATGCAGATTCCCTGCTACGCTCCCACATAAAACCCAATTGTTAAATCACCCCCTCTCATTTGTTATGCAAGGTGACAGCTATATATGGGTGTAAAGAATTACGACCTACCATTAATGCCTCAATTTTGCACAGTCATGCCAATGAGGCCTATCCCATTTTATGCGTATGTGCCCCATTCATTATATAGCTTCTTAAATAAGAGATTTGATTAGAAATGCCTGGCTGTGTTTAAGACCACCAGCTTAATTAGATTAGACTAATATAGATGAGCAAAGCTGACCATTCAGCTCTTCCTGCCTTTTAAACAACAACTTTTAAAGATAAAGATACAGTATGTATAGTAGAGCATACTCTATGCTATCGTATAAACAGAATAAAGAGAGATAAGTGACTTCTGTGATATTTGATTTTTTCCCTCATTTACTTTCATTTTCAAAAATACTTATGACTTATCTTAATACCTCCTTTGATTTTTGTACTACATGTCTCTGTCAGAATATGACGGAGCAGTAGTCTAGTAGAGCTAAGTGTGAGCAGTGATAATTTACCAACCATCTCCTGTCTCACCATTACATCCAGCTAAGTTACCAACAGGCTGTTGCACCAGCTGTGTGCAACAGAATAGCTTAGTTTCGAACTTCTGTGTAACTGTAAAGGACTGCACCATACAATTACCATGGTTACAATATAGAGTTTTGTTATATAACGTCAAAAATTTACATAGTAGTACATTCATTTCTTAACAGAATGTTGCTATTACCAGAGAGACTAATAACACAGGCAGAGATTGCTTTCCCCATATCTCTGCGGAGAGTGCTCTGTAAGGACTAAACAGATGATGCTGACATGCATACTCTAGGTTTGGCTTTCCATTTACCATTATCCAAAGAATGAAATTTTATGTGTTCACTTGACTTGAATTCCCAGGCTCACATGGCTGTTTGGAGCGAAACACACCAACAACTATGTTTTCCCCACAGTTTTTCAAATTAGGATTCTTACTTTCTATCCCTTAGCAGTGTAATTTTCACTCCATATTGGCAAAAGCTGCACAAAATGAAATTTCATTGTCTGCAACAGTGTTTGATCAGGTTAACTGAGTTGTACTTTAAGCATCAGTGCAACTGATCAACATTGCAAATTTAAGTGAAATTAACTAATTTCGATGTAGCAATTATTGGCCCAGACTATTATTCCAGTAAATGTATATGTTGCTGGTGTCAGGCAACAGTTGTTTGTTACAACCTTCAGATCAGTTGCTGTCTAAAGTGAGTCAAATTAATCCACATCTTTTTGCTGTGTATGGGACTGGAAGCTTGCACGAGCTACTTGGAGCAATAGTTTGAGCTACGTGGACACAGCAGGGGCTAAATACAACAATACCTTGCCAACCTCGCAAGTGGAAGTGGAAATGTACCTCTACTCTGGCAGTGCAGGATATTTACACAATAAATTGGTTAATAGTTTGTGTGATACAATTAAGATGATTTCTCTTTCTCTTTTTGGACTCTGCTTTCAACTGTCTCAATGTTCACTACTTTCAAGATGGTCTGCAATGTGTCAGTAGCACAATGACTATTTTTAGGTTTACCAAAGTTTAAACATACTCAAAAAGCCTCAGTGTGGATTCACCTCATCCTGAGTAAGTCTACTGCTGCAATTTCATTGGAAATGGATGGATGGTTCTGTCCAGTTTGTCATAAATACTGGATGCTGGGTTACAGAAAGAGATGAGATAAGTTGCCTTGGATCTGTGCTGCTGTGCAGTGGCGAAAGGTAAAAGAAAAGGTAGCACAGGAAGATGGAATTAAATTGGAACAGGAAAGGGCAAAACTAACAAGACAAATTGTGGCCCCTTAAGCCAGAAAAAGAAAGGTAGATGGGTAATAAAACCAACAAAGCATCTGTAATGTTTCCTCTGGTACTTAATATGACCATCTCCATTTCCCTCAGCGCTCTAACAGCATCTTCTTCTTGTTCCCCTCTTTCTTCCTCCCTGTTCATCCGATCATTAATCTATCTATACATCCCTCCTCCACCTTTTCCTTCATGTTGATGTTTTTCTCTATACTAATGAGATGTAAGGTGATATTTATATAAATGTGCTGTGGCGGTCCCAGGCAGGCAGGCAAGCGCCTCGCTTCAATCACTCTGTTCGCTCGTCGAGGTAACTCACAGCTGTGACACCCCTCTTATGACTACAGTACAATGTCTGCTTAATGAGGTGTAATGGTGAATCTGCACACACACACACACACACACACACACACACACAGACCTTTAATCACTAAGATTATTATGTAAAAACAGCCCTGCCATCCCTCTGTAAGCTTCCAGGAGTGCCTTATATATGTATCTTAAGGTAGTAACACAAAACCCACACACTTAACTGATATTTCCTGAATTAAAAAGCAGCGCAGGGTAAAGAAGAGATGTCATCAAATATCATCAAACGAGTGATTATAAAATGTTGCAGTGCTATTTCAAAAGAGTCAAATGAGGTCTGATTCTGGGTCAGAGCTCTTGGTGAACAGGGACATTAATCCAGCTGAACATCTAAGGCCCAGTTCAGACTACATGAAATTCGGTCAATTGCAACACAGTGTTGGTGGCTAGTAAATTTCCTGTGTTCAGCGCAGGACTAGTAGTGTGACAAAAGAATAGCAGACTGGCATCTGAGATACTATTAACGAAAGTCTACCATGTCAAATTTTTGTTTTCCTATTGACATCTCCTATGGCATGTTCCATCATCTGACAGAAAGTTTACAATGCTCATATTCTTCCCAAGCAAATGTTTTCAGTTTGGTTTACCCAATTTAAGCGTTCCTTTTTAATCTTGTCCTCCATCTTTAATCTCAACTGAAGCACAGTCTCCATCTATCATGCCTTACAAAGTCAACACAACCTCTGGTTAAGTTCAGCAAATCTGGATATTTGGGGCAACCTAACTCCGCTCTGCAAAGAGAATATATAGGTGGAAGACTGTTTTGCAAATCACTACAATCGCAATAATGGAGTGGGTTGTAAAAGCTTCAGGATATTGAGTCACAGCATTGAACCCAGTCATGTTGGTTTTCCTTTTAACCAATCTGTATACTGAACTATTGCTTCTGATAATTGAGGACTTGAATGGTGTGTCCCTGCCCTTTGTTAATAAAAGCTTAGCAAGTCTGGAATTTTACCAACTTGGAACTGGGTCCAAAATGGAACCAAACCACACACACATATAAACACACACACACACACACACACAAGCACATTATATGAGTTAACAGCAACCTCCTTCTCTTTTGTCATCACCTTCTCAATTTGTTTCCCATTCTTGTTAAATACCACGCTCAAGTATTGCTCCAGCAAGAAATACTGGCATCAGCATGTGGTGAAGGCTCGGAGCTTTATAATATATCAGCATAGACATTTCTGTCCCTGGTCAATTGTCTAGAAGGGTTTTCACTGTATCTCATTTTTAACTCTGAGACCAAGCACTGAACTCTTTCCTACAACTTTAAACTCTTGATCAATATCACTTCTCGCTCTTCAACGAACACACACACCCTCATGAATCCAATATCATGGTCCTAACATTATCTTTAATGAATGTATCAGGGTCTTGGCGACTAAGTTTATTCCTGCTCTCTCCATTAAGTCACTCTTCCCTCTGTCTAATCAGAGCTTTGGAACCAGCAGAGCCAGCCAGCCACACGCTGACATCCTGGTTTCTGGGAGGTGACCCAAAACTGCTGTCATGGCAACCTCCTCTCCAAGGACCAGTGGTTTTAAAATGAATCAATAATGATACAGGAAGTGAAGATAGGTAGTAATTGAGGCAGTGGCTGTTGTGACTGTGCAGGACTGATACTGCACCTGTATGTTATGCTAAACACGGCTGACAGCTGACATTCTGTGCCAGTTTTCAACATTGATGACATTGATTGAAGTTAAAGATCCACATCAGACATGTCTTAAGACATAAAAAATTCCGCTTTGAATATTATTTTCTTTTAATTTAGATTTTTCACATAACAAAAGTAAAATTACCTCATTAAAATTATCTCACACTGAAAAATCCTTAATCTATAAATATGGAAAAGACTCACTTCGGTAAACTAAATCTAAGATGTCTCCCATTTCACTAGAAAATCCATTCTCAGTGTACATAGACATGGAGATTTCAACAGTTGTATGGTTGCTTATTGGATCATGATAAACTTCTAAACTAGCTGTAGCGTCTAAATCATGCCTCATATCTTAACAGATTTAAAAAAGGTGAACACAGAGCTGTCCTCAGCAGTAGATGAATGTGAAATCAGTCTTCTAATGTCAAACTCTGCACATTCGTATTCTGCACAGTAACTGTAACAGTAGGTAAACAAAGTGCTTTTAAAGCATACATTTGATATGTGAGACTTTTTTTGACACTGCATATTTAAATTGACTCAGATGAGCTAAGGAGTGTGTTTACTTAAAATGGATCTGAGGGAAACTAAATGTCGGACTAATGATTGGATGCCTCTGTTTTAATGAGCCTCAATAAAGCAACAGTCAAACACTGGTGATGATGACAATGATGATGATCAAAATTAGATCTGCATCAACACTGAGGCTGGGATGATGTGTTTGAGAAAGCAGCGGCATGATTTCTCCAGTGGCAACACACAATGCAGACACACAGACAGGCGATATGGACACACAGACACACACACAGCCAAGAAAGGCAGATGGTGGCACTGATGATGACAATAACAGTCCATCAACTTAAGTGTGCGTCAGTAAGTTTGTGTGGGTGTGATTTAAATGCATTGGGGAAACATGTTTCTCTGTCTTTTTGTTTGTGTGTGTGCGTGTGTGTGTGTGTTTAGTCCGATCACACAGGGGAGGGGTAAGTCGTTTCATTTCCTGGATGAAAGCCTGGTGAACCAAAAGCCAAGGGACCTGCTGCTAACTCTCTGCACCGCTTCTCTCCTTTTCTCTCTCATCTGCCTCTCTCATTCTATCTCCATTTATTTTATCCATCTAATCCCCAGACCTTTGCCATCAAACTCCCCCTCTATCTATCTCTTACTTTTATTTCTCTCCCTCCTCTCTTTCAGTTTTTTCTCCATCTCGCCCTCCTATGTTAAGTTTTGCTTCTACTTCAAATCATCCCTCCATTTCCGCTCTGCATCCATTCATTTTTCTTACTTTCTCTCCTTCGCCCACCAGCAACCCCCCCATCTCTGCTGTTGCCGAGTCAGCACTTCCGTTCTGCAGTCCTCTGCAGACACACAAGTGCACTGATTTACACTTTTATACCATTGCCTAACCAGTTTCACAGCATTTCCATTGCAGAGACCTTTGCTATTATCTAAAATGCCAGCAACACACAAATTTCCTCACACACACACACATACAAACACACACAGTACAGTATATACATGTATATGCCATACATACAAGGTTACTGACAGTCTGTGTATGCATATGGAAGCAGAAAAATGAAGTAGACGCACCATCCATCTTGGGATAAACAAAAAGTATTAAAAGTTGCAAGTGAACGCACTAGCACAAAAACACACACACTGCACACAGTTGTTAAAAAAACCTATATACATACGTGTGTGCGTGAGTGAGTGAGTGAGTGTGGCCATGGCACATTCGTATACTCTTAAGTAGCAGAGGGGAGATATTGATCATCATGCTTGTCTGCAGCTTGCACTGCCTAATCAGAACCATTCATCTCCCCTATCTGACACGCACACACACATACAAAACACACTACTAAACTAAGATGTTCAGAGCTCTTTATTACTTTCCATTAGGGCTCGAGGCTAGCTATAATAAGGCCAGGCTGGGCGAGTTAGTCTTTCTTGGCACAGAAATACACAGCGGAATGGGAATAATATGCACACACAGATATTTTTCATGTTGGCTCCTGATTAATATGAAGCCACAAGGTGAGTGTGTGCGTGTATGTGTGGGTGGGTGGGTGTATGTGTGTTTGCGGGTGCTACTTTGCAAACTGCAGGGTCATCAGACTTCGGGTTGTGCATTTACTTTTCCAGTTTTTTGCGCCCTCAGACATGCACACACCCACAGTTAGAATCTTCAGAGACAAACCATATGATTTTTTAATGGATGGCAGCATTAATATACTGAAAAGCGGGGTTGGGGGGGGCTTTTCTCAAGCGCTTGATGAAGTTGGAGCAAACACTTAATGACCACTTATTAAAGATTAATGATGGTGTAGTAATGCAGATGCATTAGCTGTAGCAGCATGGTGTGTGTAAGCACTGAGGGGTTGGTAGTTGTAGGGGCAGACTGGGAGTGATACAGATGTTTGTTTGTTTGCTTGTTTACCAGAGATAAAGTCCTGGGCTGGGGATTCCAGAACATACGGGTACCCTGACCCTGGAGGACAAATAGACCACATAACATAGTTAAACACAAGAAGTGTCCTTCTGTGTGCATGTGTGTATGTGTATTAATTTTATGGATACCCGGTTTTCCCCCGACACAATCGATCTTTCATGTTAAACAAGTTTATTTTCCTTCAGCGTGAAAAGAAAAGAAAAATCTCTCTATATATCCATTTTTCTACATAACATTATTAGTTTGTGATTGATGTGGGTCCTGTGCAAACTCAGCAACACGACAAATGAACGAGCAGCGGAGGATAGAGGAGAAAGAAAAGGGAAGCGGGAGTGATGGGAGAATGCAAACCCTGAGACAGAGAGGGATAAGAGTTGGCAGAGTGGTGATGAGAGAAAGAGGAGGAGGAGGGGGAAGACTATGAGATAAGGAGGAAGAATGTAAGATGTTGAAGAAAGAATATGGAGGAAAAAGAGGAAATAAATGACAAACATTTTAATAGTAAGCATAGGGAATGACAGGTAAAATGTTACCAAATACTGCTCTTATTAGAGCCCCATGCAACAGGGATGTCATTAGCTAACAGTATTTTGTGAGGTTACAGGTTATGTCAGAAAAATACCTGTTCAGGACTGGAACAGCCACACTGTGAGAGCAAGGATGCTGGCACATTGGATTTTAGGCTAACATTAGCAGCTATGTCCCATCTATATTGTCTAAATTTACACCCCAGCTGCTCCAGTCAAACTCCTGTTAGACAGAATTACATTTGACAAACATCAGTTATTTCTCATCCTCAAATCCTTTCCTCTCGTAAAAGACATATCGTTTATTTAAGTGTAAGTCTCACCACTGGATTTCCTGTGCACGTATGTTTTTCTATAGGAGGCACAGATTATCTTAGAGCAAATAACATTTAAATGACATGTTCACTAATAATACTGTACTGTAATACCATGTCTTCTCTCATTAACTTGTAAGGATGCTGACTTTGGCTTGGTCTTTTAGCACAATATCACGTATGTTGCCATCAAGTACATATTTATGATCCTTTTACAGAGGCCTCTTTATAAAACAAGTCAGTTGGAATTTTCATGGAGCTAATATTAGCTTAATTAACCAGCTAGATAGCTGCAGCAGCAACAGTTGACAGTTTAACTGGCTAAATCAACAGTTGTCAGCTAGAAATGACAGGGCTGCTTTTGCTTTCTGTGAAATCAAAAATGTATACAATTAAAAAAACTGAATTAAAACAATGGGGAGCAATATTTGTTGTTGTTATTGTAAACTGTATATGTGCTATGCAGATATAAAAAGTTCAAGAGGAAACACCAACCAAAGTGCACGGGTCTTGGCAAAGTCTGGTCTATTATCCATTTTTATGCCAAAATATTTTAAATATTCACTGCAATCTTCAGGATACAAAACAATGTTTACATGATCACAAGATAATACATTTCTCCAAATGAAAATGAAAACAGTAAACATGTCATAATCACTGTATGGGATCTGCTGAAAATTCAAATGAGAGTTATTTCAGGTTAAGGTCTTTCAGTAGCCTGCCAGTGTATTACTGATCAGTACATTAACAGTCATCAGTCAAACAGTGTCATATCCATCATATCAGGTGACAGTACCAACTGGATGATATTCAATATCTAAAATAAAAATCAGATTATGGCAAACTGATTGTTCATCATAACAAACAATAATCTTGAATCTTGAATAAGATCAAAATCTCAGTGGATAATTGGATCATTTGTTTTACCCATGAGAATCACATTTTTCAGAAAGATGATAAAAAGACACACGTTTTCTGCTCTCATCCACACCTGGATATAAATCTGTAAAGTATAGAAAAAATATTTGTGTGTGAGTGTTGTAGATTGGCCCTGGCCTCACTGATGATTAGAGAGTAATAACTCAGAACATGGGGCTCAGATGGATGGAGAGAGAGAAAGAGATACATACACACACACACACACACACACACACACACACACACACACACACTTCAGATTGTACCCAGTAGAGAAGAGGGGCAGACAGAGAAGTGAAGAGAGTTGAGTAGTAAGGGATGAACAGGAAAGAGTGGTGGAGTAAGGAGAGGAAAAAGGAAAGTGGATAGAAAAAGAGAAACAAAGGGGAGATACAACAGAACAAAAAGAGAACAAGAGGAAGGAGGAACATAGATGTGAGAAGAATGAAGGAAGGATGCAAAATAAGGGAGATGGATGGAAGGAAAGGAGGAGGATGAGGAGTAAGAAATTAAAGCAAAAGAAGTGAGACCAGAGAGCAGAAAAAGATCAAGCAAGACTGAAATCCAAACATAAAGAAGCTGCATAGTAACCAAGAAAGTAGGACGCTGCTTTTTGCAGCCTTTGGAGTTTAATAACTATCGATTTTAGAGTGAGAGGAGCCGGCTATAAAAACCACATGTTGCTATCACAATCCAAACACATAAAAATTAATGACGGCATTAATAAAACGTTGGCCTGCATGGTTACTGCTGCAGTTAAGACTCTCAACAACATACACACAGCTTACTGATTTATATATCTGCATTCAAAATCAGAGTTCCTCTGACAAATTTGCCTCAAAATCCAGTTAACTGAGAAATAAATCTGCTTTTGCTGTGTCTACTCACTGCCTTAGTGTTAAGTATAAAAGTGGGTACACTAAAGTACAATCTCTAGGCAGTGACTATAACAAATCAACCATTACAAATGAGAAACTGTTTCAGGGGGATTAATCAATGTTGTTTTCACTTAGAAACAGCAGATTTGATTATCTTTGCATTATCCAAACACTACTTACCATGGGATTAGCATAGGAACAACAGACTTTTATACCTGCATTTTATTTCCTTCAACTTTCTTCACCAGTTTATCATACTGCAGGGAGAACTAATGCTCCACCTCCTCCTCTTAACAACCTGACCAAACCCTGAATTCCCTCTGCTCTCCATTCTTTACCCTCACTGTCTTGCATTTTTCAGACTCATCCAGCAGGCAGAGAAACTCGAGCTGGGTACAGCATTACTCTTTAAAACTGCTCCCGGCAGATTTAGAAACTTGATGACTTTGGCAACCCTGTGAGTCCCTCAGTGACAGTATCACTGTTTGATACAATGGTTTGCCACCTTTCAGCCCACTGTCGAGAGAAAAGATAAGTGTGTTTAAGACAGGGGTCTCCAGCCTTTTGTTCCTCTGAGGGCTGCTTTGACAAAATGAAAGTGGCTGAGAGCTACTAATGTCTTATATTACTGGTTACAATCAATCACATACTGTATCAAAACACACAAATTGATCTCCAGAACAAACCATCTGAATAAGCTAATTTTTGTGTTACAAGTATCAACATCCAAAAATCACAGTTTGATGTAATGACTGATGTGAGTTTAAGCTGTTTTTGGTACAGTGTTAAGCTCATAAAATGTACCATCACATTCAAGTCAAACAAAACAAAACAAGGTTTTAGTCATTACTCATTTATTACTTTATCACACAGCACCTCCCCACACAAATCAAGGAAATCATTCTAATCATCCATAAACTCGTTTAGAAACAGTTTAAGGAAGGGACTCCTTAGAAAATCTGAATTTGTCTCAGGAACTTCACATTTTCTTCAGTATCAAAGTAATTCATTGATAGTTACCAGCACAGCAAACAGGAACTGTTTTCACTGATAGTGAATTCTGCTAATTCAATTTTCCATAATATAAAAAAATGAAGGCAAAAAAATAGTTAGCCACAGCGTAACTCACTCCAAGGCAACATATTTCCTGTTTCTCCTAAAAGTTCAGTTTCTATCTGTTCATACCAGTGAAGACTTTTAAGATCTGATGTAACATTATCCAAAGAGTGGGATAACATGACGGCAAGTTTTATCTGAGATGGGCTCACAATGTCAGGCTTTGAAAGCCTCTGGTCTATGTACAATATAAAATCAACACATGGTGAATTCTTCAAGTAGCTTGTTTTGATCCAAAGCTATTCCTAAAATCTGATTGGGTCATGGAAATATGTGACATCACCTTTTCCCAGCTGAACCCTGTTCACTTCAGACCAGTCAGAGGAGTTCAGACAAAAAGGACAAATACCAAAATCTCTCAGGTGAAATATCTAAAACAGTTTTTTTTTTGTTTTTTTTTTTAACAAAAAAAGTATGTCACTGTAAGCTGTTTACTGTTCATGTGAGAGGAAAGGAGCTTTGCTATCATCCCTGATGGACAATGAGCTCCACCCCATGCAGGACAGTCTGACAGCACTGAGCAGCTCCTTCAGCGATAGGCTGCTTCACCCAAAGTGTGTGAAGGAGAGGTATCGCAGGTCCTTCCTTCCTGCTGCTGTCAGACTCCACAACCAGCACTGTTCCTAGTAGACCACATACTCACATGGACCATTTTCACTAGGTTCTGCACTTTAATTAATCCAAAACAACTGCTATCAGTCATTCATTGTGTGCAGTTCCATTTTCAAATGTGCAATATCTGTATTTAGTTCATTTTCTGTCTCTATGTATAAAGTCCTGTGTATATTGCTCTTCTGTTATTACATTGTCATGTTTATACTGTTACGTATATAGCCTTACAGCCTTATCTTGTTTTTATCTTGCCTTTACTCATATTTATGTCTTTTTCTATCTTTTCAATCACTTATGCTGCTGCAACAATGTAAATTTCCCCATTGTGGGACTAATAAAGGATTATCTTACCTTATCTTAATACTACTGATAATACCACTATTATTACTATTAATCTTTTTCATCTTAAAAATGCTTCCCTGTTGTTGAGTGATGGTTCAGACTTGTCCTATAAGTTGTGGAAATGTAAAATCATCTGACTTAAGTGACAATGTTAAAATATTAATGTGAATGAATGTAACAGGAATGTATTTGACATAAACCTATATCATAGTACAGGGAATTGAATTTAGTCAATTTAGTCATCACTAAATAGTCTTTAAAGGACAGTCAGTCAGTCTGTCTCTGTCTCGTGTCTGTGTTGACAAGCATTGTCACTGAATACAATGCCAGCCTTCTGCTGTCTAACGCCCTGTTTGGCAGCGTTCCTGTTCTGGCTGTGCGTCGGAATTACCTCAGGAACCCTGATTTAGACATCTGGCACCATGGAATGGGTGTATGTATATTAAATATGAAGTGACCATCTTACTGCTCCCAGCAAGCAGTGTTATGAGTGCCATCTTGGCTCAACTTACTGTCCCTGAGATGACAAAATCAATGTAAGCTAACACTGTGGCTAGTGACCATTCCCTCTGCTGACACACAAATTGGACTAATGCCACAACCTTTATAGAAAAAGCAATGGACAACAGCAGTCCAAGATCACGGTGCGCGCGCGCACACACACACACACACACACACACACACACACACAATCTGCTTGAGTGGCACTGAATCAAATATTGATCAGTCGCCCAAGTCTCCTTGGTTACTTGATATATTAAAGTGAAAGTTCCCTCGCTCTCACACGCACAAACACACACACACACACACACACACACACCCCATCAGCCACACAAGCAACAATTTAACACTGTGTGTATGTGTGTGTGGGTCAGTTGTGTTACTTTCTGGACTTGGCTGGCAGCTGAATGTGAATGACGTCTGAACACCCCCACAATGCGTCAGCGTGATGCCCAACACACACACACACACACACACAGGCAGGCAGGACACACACTCACGTGGCTCATGTACCTCACATATATATTCAAAAAGCCTGTATGTGTTTTAGTGAGTGCATGTAAATGATGGAACAGCATGTGTTCTTCTTTGATCATGTTCCAGGTTAATGTTGCCAAATCACTGCACAACCTGTTGATTTAGTAAATGCAGTCCATGCTTAGGTGAAGTATGTCATACACCATAATCCAATCACACAGTCTCCATTGTGTTACCATGATCACAGCTATAATTTAGAAACTTGTGTTTCAAGTGGTTGTAGGTTGACAATATGAAAGAAGCTCTGAGATTTGTGTGGTGGGAACATTAACTATAATGCCTGTGGGTGAATAAGTACATATTATGTGTGGGTAGGTAGACATTGTGAATCACGTGTAACAATTCATGATTGTTCTGTTCACATTGTTTATCAAGTCCAACAAGCTGACAGCCAGATATACAGCCTTAAAAAAATCTTTACAAGAAGATGTAAAGAGTTGAATTATTTTATTGATACCAGTTATTTTAATAACCAATTGATCATTTCAGTCATATACTGTATAAAGCAAAAATTTGTATTAATTAAACATTAATTGGTTAATGCTCCTTGATTGTGAAGATTTTCTGTTTCATTTCCTTGTAAATTGAACACTCTAGCATTTAGATATTTTCTTCTACCTTGGTTTATCTTATATTTTATAGATCAGGCATGAAATTATCATTGTCTTACAGCAATTTGAAGGATAATCAATTTTGAACTACAGTTCCCATAATTTTGGGACTCTTGGGGGATGTAATGGAGACATTTAGTTAGCTGTGGGCCACAACTTGAGTCTGGTTATTTTCAGTCTATATTTTCCATTAAAAGTATGCTGACTTAGCTATTTGGAGTTTCTGTTTGCAGTGTACCCACATTGTGTACAGATAATTACCATTGGAGTACTTTGACATAATGACAATGAGTCACACTAAGTCTAAAACTGTTTGTATCAGAAGTATGAATTTTGATGTAAATTGTGGTAATTAGGTACTAAGAGTTTTAAAGCTGCTAGTTATACTGTACAGTGCAACTTTTTTTCTGCATATAGTAGCTACCTTTATTTGCTATGTGGTGCTGGGCAGGCAGCTGCCTGCTGTTGCTGGCAAGGGGATTGATAATAGTGGATAATGCAGTTTCATAATCAAAACAATGAGGTAAAACAGGCTAAAAAGCTCTATAGAGCTGAGGGGAAGAGACTGGTGATAATTCTCTGCAGGCTTATCTCTATGAGCAACACCTTTTTACATCAGACAAAGGAATTTGATTCATTGTTAGGATAAAAATATTGATTGTAGCTTTAATGTTTCCTGAAGTACTCTGCTTTTTGTCTCAGCAGGGCTGAATTCTGGGTAATTGGCCCTTAAAATGCAGGCAGCCACCATAGTTTGGTTTGTGTATTTAGATCAGTTTACAGAGAATGGTACATCCAACAGAACAGTGCTGTGGTGAGTGTGACCATATGACTATTGATGAGGTAGACAGCTAGGACAGGAATTAATCTTTTAATTGGTGATTTTTCAACTGAAATACTACACCTGACAACTG
>BRZM01003057.1:0-7500 GCA_033238685.1 Lates japonicus | reverse complement strand
TAAACCAAAGTTCAGGACAATTTTGAGGTCAAAAACTGGCCAGAGAGAAATATCGCACTTTTGACTTCACCACACTTATTGATAGCTACACTAATTACTTTACAGATTAGGTTTTGAATTCAAAAAGAAACTTATAAGATTCAACACATTGTTTAAGATTAAACAGGTTTTTTGGCAGTTTCTAGTTGGAGCCACTTTCTGTGTTTCAGATGTCTCTGACTTGTCAGCAGTTCCACCAAAGACACATTTTCCCTCTAAACCTCTTACGCAGTTTTAGAGAAATTGTAGTTGGAAGCTTAAAGAGGTAATTATTTGCAATATAAGAAGAAAGTCCAAAACATGAATAGAAATGTCTAGAGCTCTGTTTACAAAGCTGACCATACTAATTTTATCAACACACCTCTTAAGGGATTAAATTAGTTAATCCCTAATTACAAGAACAGTGGCATTGGGGAAATGTAGCCACTCGAAGTACTTAGTGAAAGAATAAAAACTGGTTGATGGAAAGATGATAATGCATCTTTCCATCATGTCTTAAACCCCTCAGTGAAATCAGTCGTCATCATCATCATCATATACTTAAATGTTAGAACTGTAAATGGCGATCACATCAACACTCTGGATTTGAGGTTCTAATTTAAGTTCAGAAGCTACACAACAGGTCTTTCACCTGCTGATATTCCTATAGTTAGGAGACTTATAGAAAAGCAACTTATGAAAGCACCCTCATAGTATTGTGGGTCATCTAAAAATGTCTATGTTTGTAATAGTCATTCAGAACTTAGTTACCAAGATTGTACGATCTTGAGCAAAATGTACAAGTCTTGATCCATTCAGCTGTTCCACAGCCTTGGAAAGGACAAAGGTGCCCTGGCTGATGATGCATGACTGAGCTCTGCCTCATAAGTGAATGATAGATGTGGGGTATAGCTTAAGGGACAGAAGTTCAGCCTTAAAGGTCATCAGCCGAAATCTTAAAGGAAAAAGTAGATCAATTCTAAACTAGAATTACTTCAAAACCTTATCGTGGTTCAGGTTCTGGGCTTTGACGCCATGTTTTGTATAAACTGTCAAAGACTTCTGGGCTGGACAAGTGGAAAGAAAGTTACTGTTAATGTAGTGTACTGTTCTCTTCTACACAGAGTGAAAGCATGTGGGATCTTTTCCAAGTTGTCACAGCTTATAGAAAGTGAAATGACTTTAAGTGTTTTGATTATACAGGCTAAACCCAAGGGTTCTGCCTTTACTTCTAATGTGTGCTAATGTTACACTGTGAGGCGTCACTTATAAAAAGAATATTACATAAGCTACTTTAACTGTGGCGAAACTGTCACTCTACTCATGTCTTTTCTTGATATCTTTGTATCTAGGCTTCTTGAAAAGTTTGTTGGCAGGATTTCTGTTGGTTTTTTCTCGTTGCTATGAAACACATTTTTGATGGTGAAAGCTTTTGAATACACCTACATGGCTGGTGTCTGATGTGGTACACTCTACTGTAGTGCCACCTTTTAGCATAGTTTGTAGATTGTAGAGGGCAATGGCACCACAGAGAAACCCAAAACTGGGGTGTACTCGTATCTTAAAGGGTGCTAGGAAAATAGAGTGTATGAACAGCATATATATGAAATATCAGTAAACTGTGGATGAGAACAACAGTGATGTAGTTGTACATCAAGAGAGGACACCATCTACAGGACACCTCAGGGGGCGCCAGAGATCACAGGGGGTGCGCAGATCTTTGTCTGTTCTCAGGTTGTGAGGTTAACAAAATTATATTTGTGCATATTAAATCCCAATAACACACCCAATTGGATAATCAAAATTCTGTATAAACCAAATTAAAACATATTTTTTGTCCACATTTAAATTTATTAAGCTACTTATTACCAACACCTCTGTGACCTCTGAACTTCTGTTCAGTCTCGTCAGGTCAGCTATCAGCTACCTGGGTAATTCATCCCTGATTGTTTTCCTGCTGTCAGCATCATATGAATAAAATACCATGTCTGACAAACGCCGATGTAAGTGCCGATGACTCATCAGTATCAAAAAAAGAAAACAAGACAATATCTCGACAGTTCTCGATTTTGGTTTTATGGAAGGACAGGACAGTTTTCGGCCAGAATGTGTAATTTGTGGTGAGACTAATGACAGCATGAAGCCAAGCAAACTGAAACAACACCAGGAGACTAAACACCAGGAGACTATCGGTGAAAGTCTGGAATATTTTGAGAGGAAGAAGCAGCTGGCACTATCAAGAAGCTCTACAGACATCAGAGAGGCTTTTGAAAGAGCAGGTAGTAATTTACACAGAGCCACAGAGGCATTATTTGAGTGATCGCTGTTAATTGCCAAGGCTAAAAAGCAGCACAATATTGGAGAGCAGCTAATCAAACCTGCCTGCCTGAGAATCGTGGAGAGGCTGTGTGGACCACAGGTGGTTGATAAAGTGAAAACTGTCCCACTCTCTGACAACACTGTCAAAGACAGAATTGATAAAATGGCTGCCGATAGCCAAAACAGGGTGCACGAGAAGCTTAAGAATGTTCCCTTTTCCATTCAGCTGGATGAAACGACAACAGTGGCAGACGAGTCCGTGCTCATCGTTTATGCGCAGTATATTGATGGTGATGGCTTGAAACAAGGCATTCTTATGTCTACAAATCTAGCAACAACAACAGGCCAGGATATATTTTTGGCTGTGGACTCCTATCTCTCATCCAACAATCTGCCCTATGAAAACCTGGTCATATGCTACACTGACGGGGCCGCAGGCAAAAACAAGGGATTTAACAGCCGCTTGAAGGAAAAGGCCCCAGGGTGTGCACAGTTTTCCACTGCATGCTACATCGCCAAGCATTAGCCAGTAAAAAACTTTCAGAAGACCTCAAAAACATCATATCAACTGTTGTTAAAGTTGTAAACTTCATTAAAGCTCGCCCTTCTAACAAGAGACTTAAACAGACTCAAACATTACTGATACACATGGAGGTACGGTGGTGCTTGTGCGTTTTATTGAACTGCAAGAAAAAATTAAAGAATTCTTGCAAAATCACAGTTTGAAGAGATGACTGATGCATTTTGGATCAAAGCAGTCAACCTGGCAGACACATTCATGCTCTACAATGAGACGAACAAGCAGATGCAGGGACCTGAATCAAACGTCATGCAGTGCAAAGACACTCTGGACACTTTTGTGCATAAACTCGAGTACAGAGGTGCAAAAATGTCAAAAGGGGAGTGGCAGCATTTTCCACTGCTGCTGAAGCAGTCTGATGGCACTGTGTGTGCATCTTTACGCACAGAGTTTACCCGGCACATGAATGAATTAAGAGCTGCTTTGCCGACATCGACGAGTATTTATCAAAGGAAGCGTGGGTGATGGACCCTTACATTTCCACTCTCAAGGATGTGGAATACCTCGGCTGTGAAGATGAGCTTTGTCACCTTCAAGCTGATTCTGTGTCAAAAAATATTTCCAGGAAAACGGATACAAAAAGTTTGGGATTGTCAAAGGACGCACTGTCGCTCCCAGACTGGCCAAACACGCAGTAACAAGGGTTATTCTCCCTTTCAGCACTACATCGTTGTCTGAGACAGCCTTCAGTGCCCTGTTAACAATAATAACAAAGCCCAAAACAGGCTCAATGTCCACCAGGACTTTAGACTGGCTGTCACAACCATCACACCTGACATCGCATCCCTGGTCAGAGGTATGTAAGCCCAAGATCATTAGTTTATGAATGAACAGACTGGCACAGAGTAGGAAACGTAAGTACTAATGTGTTTATTGCTATGGCTGTTTGTTGTTATTGTAATGATTGCACATAAACAGGTGTATCGCTGTGTCAGAACCTGTGTTGACATAATGTGCATGTCAATATGCAACAGATTTCCCGTTTTAGTTAACTGTCTGAAGGAGATGTATGACAGAGCTGTATGTATAGGCCTAGGTTCTGATACATCTTTATTCCTTATGTAAGAAGGTGTGTGTACCCACTCTGTTAGGTTGTTAATGACTATTTAACAATGTTTAGCTCTCACAACAGAGTTGTTTATTTTGTAAATAAAGTTGTAAATTAATCATTTTATTCTTTTGGTGTATTATGCGGGCAGGGGTTGGGGCTGGGGGCAGCATGCGGACACAAGCAGGGCTGAAATAAAGGTTGGGAACCACGGATCTAGAGGATTCTACATTAGCTGAATGTGGAGCTACCGAGTCTCGTGCTCCTATTAAGCATATATAATTGTAGTATGCGAGCAGAGAGCAATAACTACAGAAAGGCTGATGTTGAGAAAAGAGGTTTTACATTTGCAGGCTAACCATGGTTATCTCACTAGCTGGACTAGATTTGTTACATACACATACACATCTATAACACACAAAATAACAAAGGTCTGATTCTGGTGTTCACCTAGGTCTGACTCCTCGGTACCTCCATATGCTGCTATTCAAATACATCAAGATAGAAACTATGAGCCATACTGATAAGCCAGACTTTTATGTACCAATACTGAAGGTAAATGGCTGCTAGACTTTTGAGATGTTTCTTTTATTATCATAATTTAAGATGTGCAATATAATCATATTAAAATTAAAGAGATTGTTCTCAGCCACTTCAGTGGCACCAAGTCCCTTAAAGTAAAAAGAAAAACAAACAACAACAATACTTTTCATGCTGCTTCATAAAAATTGACAAGGATTAAAGCTGACATTGAATACATATTAACGGGCTTGACAGTACACTGAACTGCCAGGAGCATCTTGTGACTGAAACATGCTCTGTCTGCTACACTGCTGGCCATAATTAAAGAGACGCTACCTGTTGTTCAAGCTGCTCTGCTCATTACATTTCACCGTGAACAATGCCTACAGTCGTACCAGCATATCGTAAACACACACACACTCCGTTAAGACACAGTTGAAATTATGAAAGCTCCTACGGGGCCAGAGAATGTAGATAATAGGCTGTAGATAGTGCTGCACCATTGAGCATCATTAAACACCAGCAAATGAATAGGAGGGTGTGTGTTTGTTTCTCGTTCAGTGTGTGTGTGTGTGTGTGTGTGTGTGTGTGTGTGTGTGTGTGTGTATGAAATATAAATAACAAAACATTGTGAGTCAGCGATAATAAAGCAAGACAGTGCCGATCTAAGCAGGGGGATACTGTGTACTTGAGTACGCGTGTGTGTGTAAGTGAGAGTCGACGTACCTCCCTGTCTCCCACAGCAGCTGCAGTCATAACCCACAGCAGCAATGAAGAATGTGTATGTGTGTGTGTCAGTTTTATATTTACATATATTTTCAGCCAGTCGCCTCATGTTTTATGCCCTGACCTCACTGAGTGTTTTTATGTTTGCATTGCAGAGAGATGAATGCAGAGAGAAAAGTGTGTTTGTGTGTGGCCACAATACAATCCAGACCACATCTCTTATCTCTGAAGCTACCTCCTGAGGGACAAATCAATTCAATCGCTGGCATTTTGGTGTCCTGATGCTTACAAAGAAGATGAGAGGAAGAGGAGAAGGGGGAGGAAGATGGAGATGGATAGCTGACTCATCAGCTGCCAGCGAAACAAGAGCAAAACTCATCACTGAGATGAGAGCAGAGGACACACACATACACACATGCTCAGATCTGCAGCATTTAGGACAAAAGAGTATCTGTGTGCTTATTAGTGCTGCGTGCATTGATTACATGTCAACAGCAGAGGGCACTCTGTTTACACAGAACTACAGCTACAGTGGAGAAAAATGTTGTGTACATGCTCAACAGCACTTCAGCAGTGACTTAATATAGTCACATCTCATCATCAGTAAATACAGGGGAAAAGCCAGAGAGGATAATTGTGAAAGAGTCAACTCAAGCATTCTGGTTTTGTCCTCTGCTTCAAAGATGCTGAATGACACTTTTTGTTAAAACCCTTAAAGATGCCCTTAACGTCAGCTTGCGACCCCACATTCAAAATGCCACAAATAGCAACCAACAAGACATTATTGCCTTTATATCACTGCTCGCCTGCTGAGGAGTCTCCTACTCCCCCATCGGCTGGAGCCTGATCAAAAGTGTCATGATCCTCCCTAAAGCACAAGTTCACAATTTTCTCCCTTAAAACATTAGCCAGGTGCCCATGTGAACACTGACACAGGTTTTGCTTGGTTTAATAATTCCTCCTGTTTGTGCTGGACATTACTGATCTAATACTGTATACTTTCAATGGAAGTGACTGGCGACAAAATCCAAAGTTCTCTTTCTTTGTAAAAAAGCATTCATTCAACCTGTTTATATGAATATCCGACTATTGTTTTACGACAGATTTAATGAACTGTGAATCTGTTCTTACACAGTCACAGGATCAGTCACTACATTCCTCTCTTAGGGCTAAAGAGAATGATACTTGAAGTTAAGACCTTTATATATCACTGAGTTAGTCAACTCTGTCCCAAATCAGGGAGACCAAGGTTTTTGATCATATCAGATCATCACAGTTACTCTGTAGGCTGCTGTATTGCACTGGTGTCACCGTCGCCTGAATTGTTTTCTTTCTCTTTGTTACTGTACATCTGCATTACATGCACAGTAATTTGATTAGTTGGTTCCTATATTATATTTACTTTTACTACTATTTTACTCTTTTTTAAGTGATACAAAAAATGCTTGCACTTATAAGTTTGAATGTACACTATGCACATGTATTCATCAAATGCATGACAATACTTAAGCAGTTTGAGTTTGTTTGTTTTTTGTTTGGATTTACTTCTGTTTTTCTATGTTTCTTCTGTCTCTAGTTATCTATACGGTCACTTTAGACTATTCCGCTGACTTAGTATTGTATAGCTTTGGCATTTAGCACTCTTTATCAGCCTTTTCACACATTTCACACATTGTTCTTCCTTGTCAAAACAAAGTTCCTACACTACCCACAATGAAACGTGACAGCTGATATTTTGCTCTGAGATTATGGCGTATTATTGTATTATTGTATTGCGTATTATTACAGTGGCTAATGTTGCCTGGAGCCTCTAACCCCACACAGAGATGAAGAGCTGGGTACAAGCCTCTGGTAAGATCACTTCACTGACTGGAGTGATGTCACTTGAGCTAATTTATCTGCACTGATCCCTCTGGACCTAAAGAAAGGCTTTTTTTTACATTTGCAGTAGTACTCCCCAACTCCTATACACAGACTTTGATGTGTAAATCTGTGGAGTTCCCCTTTAAACGAAAAAGAAGAAACTGCCATAATAAGAGGGAGATAATCTGTTCAAAATGACTCCAGTCTCTCAATAAAACTGAACTGTTGAGAAATAAAGGGTAAGAGAAGATGTGTGATAAAGAGGACACAGAGACAAAAGATAAGGAGAGAGGGCGAGAAGAGGGACAAAACCACTATACTGTAGGTTTCACAAGTCCCAACAGGTCACCAAATCAGACTTTTGGACAAATAAAGCTCAACCACAATTTGAATTTTTGCATCACTGAGAGTTACTGTCTGAAGA
>BRZM01003054.1:0-11291 GCA_033238685.1 Lates japonicus | reverse complement strand
CTTTCTAGGACTGAAGCTCACATGGCCTCCTCTTAGTGTGTGTGTGTCTGTGAGAGAGAGTGTTTTGTGTGCCAGCATCAAAGCCCAGTGTCAGTCAGTTTTATGGAGTTAATAAGCTAAAACTTAAAGTCAACTGTCATAGAAAGGGAGCTGATTTACATTAAGTGACAACTAGAGGCCTCATTTTTCCAATGTAATGTCGTCTATAAGAAGTGTGCACACTAATAACAGATGAACTTCAGGTGCAGACATAATGAGCTTTATTAACACAAGTTCAAAGAAAATCTGAATTTAGTGTGTGGTATCTTACTCTACTTGCATTCACTCTTGTCTATTAGGTAGATGATCTCATATTGTGCATGCACAATTCTTTGCCTTTAATAGCGTAGCATCCTGTGCAGGGTTGTACATGGTTATTACCTCGTCATCATCAGCGTCATAGTGGGCGTACTGCTGCTCCAGCAGCTCTCTCTGTCTCCTCTCCTGCTCCAGGGTCTGCTGGATCAGAGTGGCCACCTCGCTCTGCTGACCCGGGCGCTCTCGGCCAATCACAAACCTGCAACAACATGCACTGTTTTAGACATCACAGAGACATCTAGCCTGTGATTACGTAACAGTTACTGACAAAACTGACATTTACATGAGAATTTAGATTTCGTGAATAAACAAAATCGTCACAGTTCATTTCACATTTTGCTTCAACATTTTTCAGAAAATGTACAGACACCAAGAGTCTAGATTCACAACTAAAGCTGTAATATTATACTTGCAAGGTTGCAAAGTTTGGTATTAAGTTATTTTTATAAGATATTAAGATGTGTCTGGTAGTCTTTTTTTGAAAAGAAAGAAAAAACAAAGAAAAAAAGAAAATCTGCTTCTATAGCCAAATGTTGCCTGAGGAAAAGAAAGGACTTATGGGACTTACAGGTGTTTAATTTTAAACAAATGAAAAAAATGTAATAATGATTTTTTCAGATTTCAGACATACACATATATATATATTAGAGTGTGTTATGTGAAACATTTCTGCCCAAATTTCTTGTCGTTCTTTCACAGTGGTTTGTATTTGTGCAGAGTAAAGACTGCAGCAGTCAGTGTGTGATAGCAGCCAAGGCCCACAGCCACATAGCAATGACAGCGATATCTGCTGACGTATCAGGGCAGGGCTGGGAGACGGGACACACATAATAATGTGAGAAGACGTTCGGCTCCGGCCAGGCAGCCTGTTATTAGCCTGGCATGGAACTAAATGGAGAAAGCCACAGGCTGTGCTTCCAATTTCCTAACTACTAACTACTGTAGTTATAGACGGGATCTAGCCACAGTATATTTCACACTCAGATGCAGACAAAAGGAGAAATATGAGGAGGGAGCAGAGGATAATGTAAATTATGTGTGTATGTTTTTATCTGTCAGAATGACAGAGATGGAGCAGGAGAGTCATCCTAGATTCAAGACCACAGTTTACATGATTATTAATTCAAACGGAAAAGAGGTAGAATCCACATCATAGCCAACAATGGTACTGCTATTCAGAAGAAAATTCATAATATCACCTCTAATTTATTCTTCTCTTAAGAATGCTTCTGATAAGACCATACAATGACAGTTAAGAATTTCTCTGACCTATTCCAGGAAATCGCCAACCCAGCAGGAGCCCTATAACTGTGTATGTATGAGCGTGCTCCTATCAGCTGTGTGTGTGTAATTAAGTGTGTTAGAGTGAGAGACGGAGACAGACAGAAAGAGAGAGAGAGAGAAAGTGGATTCAAGATAGGGCCTAATCAAGTGAATTCAGTTCCCGAGAGCTCTTTCATATATTTCTAAAGGCGATGTAGAAAAGGCCTTACGCTCCAGCAGAGAGGCGTATTTGATCTACATGTGAAGGAACAACTGAAGGGCAGGACAGAGAGTAAGTAAGTAAAAAAAAAAAAGAAGAAGAAGAAAAAGAAAAGAGAGCTAGAAAGGGCCCTGGAAAAGCTAAGTACTGTAGTGGAACAAGCCTTTGGACAGCAGGGAGGTCTGAGGAACAGCTGACCTGGAAACAGCCTCACGCATGGGGAGTCCGTCTTGGTTCCTCCCTGCATCCCACTGTTCTGTGGCTGCCACACACAGCGCTCCTTCAACTCAACAGCAGAAACCTTCACTACTGATCTCATTTACTCCCAATTAATAAAGACGTGGCTCGGGGTAAATATATACAGTATGATGCAGGACCTTGATCTTTTTTTTTTCTCGTGTGCTTGATGAGAAAGTAAAAAAAGAAAGGAAGGGAGGGATGAGGAGAGCTGTAGGACACTTGTCTTCTCCATTAGGTAGTTCTGGGTTGACAGGCATTTGAGGATGTCAGCACAGGTTCACACACACACCAGATATGACTGGTCATCCATGGTGGAGATGGGTTATCCATTATATTTAAGGTCATCCAGAGATTTCCTCTTTTCATGCTCAACTTTTTAACAGTTGGTGTTTCATGATAGACTTACTCCAATGATAAAGATGTTATTATTCTGGATTTTTCTAATTTTAACAAATCTTATTAAGGAGACCAAAACCAATGTGTTAGTGTATCTCGATCTTTACAAACAGGTCACAAATACAGCTTCATTTTTTCAAAAGGCTCAATAAATTCCTGAAACAGCTGGGTACTGTAATTTTTTTAGGAAAAAATACTCAAATAAGGGTGAGTGCATTTGCTGGGGAATATTTTCAGCTTAAGACTAATACCCATTTTGTGTTCTAGTGAGCAATTACGGCAGCAGGACGGTGTGTGTGTGTGTGTGTGTGTGTGTGTGTGTGTGCAATTGACTAAAAGTAAAGTCAGTGCCCATGCACATCATAATGAGGGAACATGTCACCAGTGCAACAGTGTGAGTCACTGATGTGTTAACAGTTTTGAACCAACAGTGAAAGATACTTTTAGTTTTATTGTTAGTTATTAGTGTCATTGTTAGTTTTTGGCCTTCTAATGGGATTTGTTGATAATGTGACAAAAATAGATGGCAACCAAAAGACCAATGAAGTGCAAAGTGCTACATGTAACACAATAACATTACTCAAACAGCTATAAACTTGTGCTTGGCTTTTTTAGACAATTAGCGTGAGTGCATTTATAGCCAATGAAGGTGCATGAGGCCACCTAAAACAAAGCCATGCATCCTATGTTAGCAACTGCATATTTCTTGTGTATTTCCCTTGAGGTGATGTGTATGACAGGGCCTCTAAAACACAGTTTTTTTATGGTCAGAGAGTGAGGGGAAACTTCTGACTAAAACCTGAATGATGTGCTGTTGGAAGTCGGGGTTAAATATAGCTAAAATGGCAAATCTAGGACAGTTGGCCATAAAACCTCTGGTGATCAGACAGAGAGAGGGAAGGATTTACCGAGGAGGGGGAGGAGGAGGAGGAGGAGGAGTGAGTGGGTGAGACATGATGGAGGAAGACTGAAATAGTGAGAGAGAGAAGAGGAGAGGTGTGAATATAGGTCTGGTGATTCTGGGAGAAATAACAGTGCAGAGCAACAACTATCATTGCAACTTGCTGAAACATTGTCACAGTGTTGTATTTATGTTATGTTATATGTTGTATTTAAAATATTAAAATTTCTTATAACTTATTTAGTGTAATTCTACATATTTAAAAGGAAGATTAGACTATAAAGCTTTCAGCACTTCTCATATTAATCTATTTATACTTGCTAGATAGACTAGCAGGTGACAGATGGAACCTTTTCAAGGATGCCTCACCTAAGGTGCCACATCCTGGTATGTGGAAAACCCCCTTTGTCAATATTAGTTCAGCAAACAGCATCTGTCTGTTCTGATACTATTTGACATGTCTTTGTTCAGCCACCAGCTTTTCCCCGGGCACCGCTCCCTCCACACAACCATCTATCTTTCCAAGGCTGAGTCCCACAGAGGACGTGGTGACCAGAACAGGACTGAGGTTGAAAACCACACTGAAGTCTCTGGATTATTTAACAGCAATATAACAGCTGCCTGCCCACTGTGTAGTGTGTCTACAGATGGACTGATAGACCACAGTTAAGTCAAGTCAAAGCATGACAAAGAATACAAGGCTTCGCAGGAATAAAACAGCACGAGATGTGTGTGATGATAGTGACAGAGGGGAAGAGTAAAAAAAACAGAGGAGGCAGAGAGGGTGGACGATAGCAGACAGTGCAGCAGACAACACTAAAACATCCCAAGAAAAAGAAATGACAAGAGCAAGAAACAACTGAAATCTGAGATGGCAGGCTCACAGAGATGCCAAGGACAGCAATGGCTCTCTAAATCAAAGCCTTCCTGCCATGCTCTGCGTGTGTGTGTCTGTGCTTTCTGCTCCCCACTGCTCTAAGTGGACCTCTGCAAAAAACTGCTCTGCTGTCAAATGTAGAAGTTGTTCCCACATCCTCACCCATCTCAGATATGATAATGAAGCTAAGGGCCCTGCCAAGCAAAATCTCACTGAGCGCGGCTGCTTAAGTGGCTGTTTTTGTGGCAACTTTTGCACCATGACAGAAGGACGAGTGGCAAGTTCAGCACACAGAAACAGTGAAGACAAAAGATGTTACAGTTCACAGCTGGAGTTTAAAGGACGTCACATCTGAATCTTTTGGTAATAATGGAGTCAGTGGCCAAAGGTTTGTGTGTGTGTGTCTGTCTTACCGAACCACTCCTGATGTGTTCCTGAGGACGGAGGCAGCGAAGCTCTGGGTGACGCCCACCAGACTGGTCCCATCCACCTCTACGATCTGGTCGTTCACCTTTATCCTGATGCAGACACAAGATGAAAGTGTCATTCTATGTTCACAATTTGCGTGTGGCTCACACACTATGTCCTTCATGGAAATGACTGTATCCACTTGTCCACAAAAATAAACATCAAAATACATTGTGTCTGATGCAGGAAAACTACTACGAGAGGCAAAGGGACAAACAAACGGGCCTATCATGCATATTCACATTATTTTCCAAATAACAACAGTGCCAGACTCTCTTTCGGTCACGGATTTCCGCTGCGATAGCTCCAGAGTATTGCCTAACCAAGAGACAGAAGAGATGAGGCTCAAAACAAACTAGGAGGGCTAACGAGGACACGGAGGCCAGCTAGCCCTTTTGCCCTGAGCCACAACACAGCCAGCGTTTCGGGCTCTGCTCCGGACATGATGAGAGGTCAGCTAAGTTCCTGACCTGAAATGAAACTCCTGATGATTTACTATTCATGACAGGGAAATTGCAAACAAATCACTTAAAAGAGATGTCCTTGCTAAATATTTTATTTAAATATACTTGAACATCTGCATAAAAAACAGACAGAAAGACAGATTCTGAATAATTTCTTTGACACACTAGTCTCATTATTTTTCAGCAAAACAGCATATTGTTTCTATCATTTCACTGCTTAAAGGCGCAACACATACATCATTTCCTCCTACATCAAATCACTTTGGTCTCCGCTGTAAAGGTCCGAGTTATGACTACATGCAGGAAGCCCGCAAAAATGTATGACCTCTACCAACCTCTTCAGTATCTACAGGCAATTTAACATTACTTGTCCAATTATCACATTTCTATTATATAAAATGGTCCAATCAAACCAGCGCAACTACTCTGGAGATGAAAGAGTGATGACACTCAGAATAATTGAGTGGATAATGAGTTACTGTTTCATGAGAGTTTTTCCCAGCTCTACAGAGATAAAAACATCAAGTTCTCATTCACTGAGCATCACTGCTTTCAACTGATTCTACAGGATTTGGTGCAAATGTTTTTGAATGTTGGAATCTGAGCACCATCTTCCCACTGACTGATGAAAACCTCCTAACTCAATTTTTCTTGATTTGCATGATGGGGCTTCAATTGAAGGGCCCATTATTATTAAAAGAGTACCTCAAGTGATCTAGAATTACACTCACAAGAGACAGATTGAAATTACAGAGTGGTCAATGCAGCAGAGGCTGAGATATCAACGTTCTCTGACGGCTGCATCCACAACAGCAGTAGCCAGCGTTCTTTCAGCTCCTTTCTCAGGCTGTCACAACACATGGCAGCTGCAGAGCAGGATTTAATAAGAACGTGACACCCAACACATCAACCAGAGCCATCATATGGATGCATAGAGATGCATCGCTCCGTCAAGTAGACAGAGAGCGAGCTGGTTGTCTGTCAGTCAGCGGCTCACTCACTTATCTGACCTTTGTGGCTTCTAACGTCTTAATCTGGCTTTGTGTTGGCCGCGGCCAGCTGACAAACAGCTGCCGAGGAAAGTCAGCAAGAAAAAACACCGACCGACAACAAAGGAAGACAACACAAGTAAATCAAAACACACGCGCACACACATGCACACCTCTAACTCATCTCAGCACAGAACACACACATACAGGGTCATCAGCACCAGACATAACTGAGAGCCCCCGCCAAGCCCATCTATCTGTCTGCTTGTGAGTGTGTGTCTGTGAGCGTCAGACCATTAAGTCCGACTCAGCGAGTGAGAGAGAGAGAGCCCTATAGCTGGAGAGGTAATGATGGAAGGAAATTACATTCTGGCAAGTGACTCCTCCCCTGTGAGTGAGTGAGTGTGTGTGTGTGTGTGTGTCTGTGTGTGTGTGCGTGCAAGTTAGACTGCAAGCACTTAGAGGGCAAATGAATGTGCACAAGTTATCCAATACTTATTGCTGTCATGACACTAATATCTCGAGTCTTCAGTTTATTTCTCTCATATTGTGATTAAGGTTTATTGTGAAATCTATCATGAGGACACAGGCAGCGCTGCAGGTTCACAGTGGAGGATAATTCTGGTTCCATCATCTCACAGAGGTACGAATCATGCAACATAATGTTTCCAGACAACATGAAGCTGAACTACACTAACAAAACATTTTTAAAAGACGTCAAAAAGAAGTGTTTCTCCTCCATCTCTTGCCCTGTTTGTGGAAAGGTCAGGATCAAATGGGATCAAAGCTGAGACTGACTGAACTGTAAATGGAGTGTTTTCACAGTCACATGACAACACTGGAACAACGACACCACTGTCTAGTGTCTACATCAGAGGGATTTTTACCATGTGTGATATTTGGGTGCCATAATGCTTTTACATGCTCTGTGAGGCTGTACTCGGGCACAGGGGTGTTAACATGCTAACATGCTCACAATGATAATGCATGCTGATTTTTGCAGGAATGTTTATTATGTTCAACATCTTAGCTTACTGCATTAGCATGCTAACTCTTGCTAACTTTGTCCACTGAGGAGCATGAATTGCATTTTCATTTTCAGCATGTGAAATTTCATGGTAATCCATCCAGTAGTTGCTGAGATATTTCAGTGTGGGATAAAGAGGTGGACTGACCGTACTGCTCGTATGGCTACAAATTAAATGAAAATGCTTTCTAAAGAATAACTCTGGTCCTGTCTTTTGAGTCATGCATTCATTAATTATTAACATAACAGCTATTACATTGGACAGATTGTGGAGAACCGAGAAGCAGCAGTGTTTAAAACTTTGCCCCGCTTAAGAAATAAGAGAATGAGAGAACTTGAGCTTTAGCACAGCCCTCCTCTGATCTTTTCAACTTTTCATACTTACTTCTCCCACTCACTGAGGGAAATTAGACTTTTTAGAGTCAGTGCAGCTGTCATCTTAGAACAGGATCAACTTTTCTCACTTTTCAACAAGCTGTTTCTTTTTCCGCTCTCCCTGCTCCTCTCCCCCGTCTCTCTGCTCGCTACATTTTAACTAATCTCGCTCTCATGTGTTCGTGTAAATGGAAGCCCTGGCTTCTACATAAAAGAAAAAAAATTAATCCCTTAAGAAAACACACCTACTGCAAACAACCTCAATGCAACAGAGTTCTCAGAGTGTTTAAGGAGCTTACAGTGCTTACTGCTCTCGTCCTGCATTGAATGGAAGCGCGAATCATTTCTCTAAAATCTGTTTATGGGGAACCTGAACCACACAGACACAGTAATAGGTAGAAGCTGGCTGTTTAGAGACAGAAAACCACAGCTTGCCTGCTGTGGAAGCTGTCATGTCCTCCTCTACCCCTGGATGAGTGCTTACTCTGCACTGTTCACGCTTTATAATGCACAAAGACACACAACACACATACACACACGCTCTCCCTCACAACAAACAGACACACCATCCAGGGATGTAGACAGACACACTGTGAATACTGAAACCTGTGCAAAACAGTCTCTCATTTTGTACAGACTAACTCTTGCAGACTGACACAGAATACAAGAGAAATAACACACTCTAATGCAATGTGTCTGTCACACAGCACACATACAGCGCACACACGCGTACAGTCCTGTGTGAGACTTTGTGTCCCAGACTGTGCCTCTCCCAGTGGATCTAATCCGAACCCCCGCTGCTAAATCTGACAGGTACAGAGTGTGACTGTGTGTGTGTGTGTGTTTGTGCGTGTTTATGAGTGTCTGTGTGTGTGAGGGAGAGACGTTGGTAGGAAAAACGGAAATGAAAATGGCAGATTAATTGTTGTGTGCGTGTTTCTGCAATAACTGATACATGCATCTTTAGTCCTGGACGTGCTGAGCTTTCATGCGCTCTCATCTGCTTTAATTGTGATGTGATACCCAATAAGAAAACAGCTCTCACCTGCCATCTCTCTCAGCAGCTCCACCCTCTATGACGGTCTTGACGAAGATGCCCAGCTTCTCCAGGCCGGCGTCAGCACCAACACCCATCCCGATGATACTGATCCCCAGGCCATCCTCATCTGGAAACAGACCAAAGACACAGTTATGGTGTGAGAGCAGGGTTAACAGCCTCCGATGA
The DNA here is from genome assembly GCA_033238685.1 of Lates japonicus. Lineage (NCBI taxonomy): Eukaryota > Metazoa > Chordata > Actinopteri > Centropomidae > Lates > Lates japonicus. The sequence goes on along the minus strand of BRZM01003054.1, from coordinate 2,489 downwards.
GCTTGGATCCACTCAGTGAAACCCAAAATGGCTCCTAGTAAAGTATGTCAGGTGGAGTGAGGGACATATATATGTAAAAATACACTCAAAGAGAGGAACAATTGATTTATTAATGGAAAAGAGGAAGAGACATTTACTATAGGCATGCTAACCTTCACATAAATAGGAAATGTGCTGGATGGGAAATTCCCATCTCCATCTTGCATTAATTATTCACAAGTTGTTAGGGTTACATAACAGGGGGAGGATGGTGAAATTTTGTAACGTAAAGCCGTTCTATTTTAGGCTCTTGGCAATGTCGGATTTCAACACAGGAAAACCTCAACAGGACAAGACAAGTGAAGAAGATGCGATATCACCCCCTCATAGCTCATGCTGGGGAATTAGGACAAACTGTGCACAAACTGTCTTTTAACATTATCTAAGGAGACTTGTAGCGAACTGCTGCTTTGTAACAGGATGCTAAAGAGTTCTAAAAGAAAGACAGTGTTATTGTTAATGGCTGGGCCAGAAATTCAAAAGTCATAATGGAGAAAAAGCTATAAAGCTATAAGGTAGTGAAGAAACAACCAGGGTAGAAAAAAGAGAGTAGAAATATCACACCTTGGATTAAAAAAAAAAAAAGTGAAATCCAATATGTAAGATGATTCTGTCTACTGGGTATGATGGGTATGACAGAATATTTTTAGATTTTATTTCCCACCTTTCTCCAGCTCCACAGGGAAAAGCTCCAATTTCTCCACCCTCTTCTCCAGCTCATACTCTGCGGAGGAGGCCACAGGATCCACCTCCTCATTACGTCGATCATAGTCCTCATTGGAGTAGGTGTTGAAAACCTGGAAATGAAATACAAGGAGTTAATGATCCAGAATCTAATAAAGCAGCTGGTTCGAATGACAGAGTTAGAAAAGATTCAAGGAGGACTACAGATTCAACCACCACAGCATCGTGGTTCTGGGTCTTTAATTAAGTTTATACTATATATTAAGATATAGTGAACTAAATGGCTCACTAAATACATACAAATATGACTGGACACTGTTGTTTTGATGATAATAGTGGTTGCTCTCCAGATGATGGAGTGATGCTGCTACTTTCCAAGTTTGTTAATATGTATGGAAGTAAATAAGAGCTTTTATGTTCCCACCTAAGGCATTATCTACACAACAAATCTTATAACACTGGGGTAAATAAAGTCCCTTATAACAAAGCCACAACCACAAATCAAACTATTAACCCACAATGAACTGCAACGTAGAGGAACAAAATGTGGTGATGGAGGATATAGGGATGCCTTTCTCCTCCACTAAGCTGGGCCACATAGGAACTTCTCCTCCCCTGTAAGAGTCAGCTGTCACTTCACATCTCTTCCCGACCAAGTGCTCACGCTGCGCTCTGCACTGAGGAGGGTTAGGAGAGAGAGCTGTGCACAAGCTGGCTTGAACGTGCGTGCTGTTGTCACGTCTGTAGTGCAGTGTTCTGCAGAATGCTGGCTGCTGGTGCTGAATGAAGGGGTGCACGGGTATGCAAACTGCTTACGTAGATACATAGGGATGCGAGCAAGCACACAGGCGTGCGTTGGATGGTGAAAGTGGAGTCAAACCGGCTGTCTGCGTGTCTCTCATTCAGACAGACACCTGCACACCCACACCGGTACCAGCTGCTATTATTAAAATCTGAAAAACCAGCGACATTAGCCACATGCCGTTGTCTCCTACCAGCAAGGATTTGAGAGAAATATATCACACATTTGTCTTGATGACGTCAATCACCATCAAAGTCATTCACAGCACTGCATGCTACTCATCTGGGATCACATGAATCAGAACTACATTAGATGAGAGACATAAACTGTCACGCACTGCGATGAGGACACACATGACATCTTATCACATCCGCCCTGCTGTAGTGTCACCGAACAAGTCAGTCGCTGTCTACCAGCTCCTCAGCGTCCTGACCTCTTTGGATTGGGTGAAAAAGGAAATATATTGTCAGTAGAGATCAATAAGGCTTCATGTCACATCACATGTATTGATTAAAGCCTACAGCCAGATTTATGTACATCACTTGACATGTATGTGAGTGGAAATGGAACAAGATCTCAGCTGTGTAAGGTCATGACAAGTACAACAACCAATGCTTTCTGGTTTCTGTTATCAATATTTCAGCACTGTTGAAACTGTAAAGAAAACTATAATGAAGGCAAACGAGTTCAGAACATAAAAAATGCATGAAAATGCCAGTTAAGGTATTTGTGCATTTAGTTACACATTTTTCATGCTCCTGCTGATGGGGCATGGGTTTGACTGATAGTTTACCACATGATAAAGGATCCAAGGAACAGCAATAAATGAATAAATAGGGCTCTGTTGAAAGGATAGTGCACTGGTTGTACACACAGCTTGGGCACATTGATATTGCGTGATGCCGCCAGGGTTGGTTTTTATTCTTTCAGTTTGAGCCTGCGTGAGCTCTATCCATGACCTCCC
>BRZM01003053.1:18072-36982 GCA_033238685.1 Lates japonicus | reverse complement strand
CAGCTGAGTGTGTATTTGCATCTTGTACAACTGTACAACTTCATGACGCGATTTCTTTTTTGGAAAGTTTATGACATTTTTACATTAACTTGTTTCCTAAAAATATTTGATTAATTGTTTGATTTTATTTTCTAGTGTTTTGGTTCCTATTTTTTCATATTTCTTAAAGTTGGACACTGAATGTGTGGCTTGATAAAGACCAGAGGTAACAATGGAAATAAGTCCAAGATTTTATTGTGCTATCCCTGACAATATCTGATATGTTGCATTATATAAATATGTAAGAATGATGTCAATAAACCCAAAATATTTATACCAACCATTAAGGTGAGTTTAATTTGTAAAAGGGAGCCTGAGGATGCTCTCAGCATTTAGAGGCAAAATCACTATATGACATTCAAGGCACATTTTCAAAGAAAGAAAAAAAAATTCCAATACTTTCATTATCTTTCCTTTGAATAAATGGCCTGAAATAGTTTTAATAGCCTTGGGTTTGTTCCAAGAAGTATCTGTGCACCGTTTGAATCATAGCACACAACCCTCCAATCCCAAGTAAAACCTATTCCAACGGCGAATAAGCTTTTCAATAACCAGAGTAAATCTGAAAATATTATTTTTTAGTAGCTCTTCATAAAAGTCTAACAGCTGCTCCAGACAGCTGTACTTTTCTGCCTGTTCCCAGACAGCTCTTGGTTTTATTTAAAGTGCCGGGTCTCATGAATAAATGACAGTTGAGTTTTTCATTGTGCATGGAAAATTCAATGGGTTAACCTGAGCGACCTTGTTCTTAAAAAGAATCTGGCGCACAACAGAAACGAATACGAGATTAAACTTATTGTTGGACGGATGACTGGAAGAAAAAGTGTCTGTATGTGTCTGTGAGTGCGCATATATATATACATAATAAGTACAACCTTCTGCATGCCTTGCAGAGCCTGCTGTAGGAAGCTGAGCTGCTGTGAGTGTGTGCTGTCCTCCTCACTCCTGATTGGTTGGTTCTTGCCCTGTTCCTGCTTGAGCAGCTCCACCTCGTTCCTGTAGGCGTCCAGCTGGCAGCGCAGCGAGTCGTTCTCCTCCTTTAAGGCTTCTGCTTGGGAAACACCTGGAGATTTATACATAAAGTGGAACAGTACATAATGTGGCATTTATTTATTTTATATTTTATATCACTTACGACTGTCATTTCAGTCGTTCAGTTTACATCTCTCACACAAATTATAATCCAGCTGGGTCTTGGTTTCACAGTGTGTCTTTTGATCCTTTCTTCTCAAGTTATCCCTGACCTGACTCTTTTGTGGAAACGTATTCTTTTCAAAAAAACAAAAAACAAAACAAAAAAAACACTAAGGTCATATATCTGTTACACGGTGACATTTGCAGTTGTGACTGAATCACTCCTTGTTCATTTGAGTTTGAGCAGATATTGCAAAGGATTGTGAGAAGGTGAGCATTAAAGCATTAAAATTCCAAGCATGGTGGCAAAAAAGTAGAGCTCAATTTTACTTTATGCAAATTTCAGGTGTCTTGAAACACTAAATGGCAAATGTCCTCTTGATAGATGTCTGCTGATAAAAATATCTCGGCCTCTTCCTACGGACAGCGTATTTCAGGACAAGAACTTGTATCTATCAATTAGCCAGGTAGTAGGACATGTCCTGCTAAAGGTGGGTGAAAGCTACAAATAATGCTGTTGAGAAAACTGAAAACAAAATCTGCAGCTTTAACCAATTTACTATTGGATTTTGTATCAATTTGGATTATTTCAGTACCTGTGCAACTGTGTTTTGTTAACACATTCAACAATGTGAATGACACGATCTGAATTTGTGACCTCATCTACATAGCAAAGGGTGGTCTGGGCTCATGGGTATTATAGTATTTAGAGCCATTCCTAAATGATGGGCAAAACAAAATTTCTCTGAAACAAATTTGAAATTCAGTCCCCTATATCTGCCTACATCTAATGGCTCTATCTAACACAAAATGGTCCAAAATCTCAAGGTACAATGTTGCCATGCTATCAGGAAATTGTCATTTAGATACTCCCACCACATCAGATAATCAAACACCTATAGTATATTAACACAGACTACTGAAAGCTGTGATAATCCCAGAGAGTTTTGTCCAAGAGCTCTTTACTGCACATTTGACCTGACCTATTGAGCAAAGAGAGGAGACAGTGGGAGTTATTATTATATGAGACCTGCTCAGCTCCAGAGATGTCCAGTATTATCAGCTGGGCTCTCCCCCTGTGGGCCTCGAGGGGAAGCTCTTTGGGAAAGTGCAATACACTGACTGGACTGGGGAGATAAGCCCCATCCTGTACGAGGGAGTGCATGTGAATGTGTGTGCACGAACGCGTGTGTGTGTATGAGAGTGTGTCTGGTTAGGTTTTGTGTGGGTGTTCATGAGTGCTGCCTGCAGTCTATCATGGAGGACCCATTGGCAGTGTTAATGAACTCTTGCTGGGTGAGTGTGGGTGAGTGTGTGTGTTCGTACCGTGTTTGTGTGTGCTTTTCTCCCAGCAAAATGAAGGTTTGAGGTGAGAGGAGTATTGATCTGAGAGCCTCATCAACTTGGTGTGAGGAGATGTCAACCGCTTGGCCAGATTCTGAGCAATTCCCCTTCTGTTACATAACAGGCAGCGCTATCGACCTGCAGATATCCACAGCGTGCGTGCACACACACACACCTTGAGGCATACAGTCATGCACACGAGCGGTTCTTTTGCTTTCTATTCTGTACATGAGTCAGACGCAGAGCATTGATTCACTTTTTAAGAGGCTGCAGTCATAACACAGGTGTTTTCAGCGGGGCTGGTTGACGTGTAAACATGCCCCTTTGCTTAAAGGTTAGTGAGTAAAGGGGGTGTAACAGTCAGTCTGTTAACACAAATACCAAGAAGTGTCACATTAACACCTGTCACCTCAGCCAATGCTGTGGCATCGAGTGAAATGACAGATCTTTGACAGCAATGCTAATGACTGATAGCTAAATAGCAAGGTTGCAAAAGAGAAGGGGCTGAGCTCACGACTGCATTTACATACATTTGCATGCTGATTAGCAAAGCTGTCATATTAGCAAATGGCAGAGATCAGAATGATTAAAAGGCAAGAAGAAAAAGTACGTGAGGAGAGCATAACAACACGCAGAGAGACACAGAACACAAGATGAGAGATGATGTTACATGTGTTGGTGATGGGTATAGCATGTTGCCCTGGTGACTACTGTAGACTTATGGGTTATTGTAACGGGGGTTGAGAGATTAGCAGCACCGTTTGTTGCTTCAGCAAACACAAACAGACTCCTCTGAGGGAAAAACACAAGATTATGGCACTTCAGAGGTGCCCCAATCTGAAATTAGATGGCAGCTGGCAGGTGTGGACAGATTCACATATACATACTCATGAGATGTGTGCATTTTTACCAGGGTGGACTTTGGTGGATGTCATTTAGCAGCTATGTTCATCATCAACCCAGTAAAGCATGTGTGCCGTAAGCATCTTAATGTACTTTGAATGTGGAGCTGTCAGATGGTTGTCAGATGGTTGTCAGATGCTGGGGGGGCGGGTCCTCTCAGTTATTTAAAACTTGGTGTTCATCCTCTGGAGATCTTGATCATTGTACGGCCTGTCATCTTGACAGAAGTGCTGAACTATGAATGCATTTGCATACCTGAGTCCTCAGAGTCCTTGCTGTCAGGGGCGTCCTCCATGTCATCGTCAGACATCTCCATCTCCTCCTCTCGCCTGATGCCCATCAGCTGCTCGTTGTGCATGTTTCTAATCTCCTGGAAAACACAACGTAAAGAGGGGCAGGTCAGAATTGTAACGACTCATGGCTGAAGCACATTTTAGTAGGTTCCAGTAGGAGTAGGATAATCAGTGATGCACCTCTTTGGTTTCACTGTTAATGTCAAGCATTAGCTGTAAGGAATACTTATAACAGATCAGTACAGAACAAAGGAGTGTAGATGAATAAAGATGAAAAGGGTGGTCTCAGAGCTGGGGATCAATTCTTTCTCTGGCACAGCAGTAGGGCAGATGGTAGCACAAATACAGCCAGACCCCACAGTTTTGTGCTTCACTTGTTATTTGAAGACACAGCACATTAATGCAGCTAAGTGAGTATATGACACAGACAACCACAGCTGCTGTCAAAAATGTCTAAGTATGATAACTTCAGAGGATGCTGATTCACCAGGACAAAGAATGACATGTCTGCACATCAAGGCTACTGTTGTTTTTTATGCTTGTGTTTTATTCTAATTGAGTGCACCTCTGGAAACACCAGCACTAAGTGTAAAATACCAACCTTTTCCATTTCATTTCACCCTCAGACAGAATCACTAATGACTACATCTGTCTGGAGACCAGTAACCAGAAACAGGTTTCATAATGGTTTAAAGATTAAGGTCAACCCACTGAATTGGATTGGCTGTAAATGAGACCGAACCCTCCAGGTCTGTGTCAAGAGAAAAGCAAAACAAACAAAACAAAATCCTCGCGATACATTACCCACATTACACCAAGCCATGGATATAATGTCTATGAGAATCTGTGCTTGCATGGGTCTTTTAATACCATTCAGCTCTCATTCCCTGTTGGGAGTAGATGTTTGAGCTACAATGGTACACAGTGTTTCCTTTAAAAGCAAAAGATCTAATGCTAATGGAGCAGGAGAGTAGAGAGTAGGGCTTAACTATGCTGTAAGGAGACCCACACTAATATTTTTCTCTCACAGGGTGGGGGGTCATAAAAAATGTCCATGCAATTTAAGTAGACCAGAGGCACTGAAAACAGGATCAGACAAGCATGTAAACATGGGTGGGTTGTGGAAGTGTGCAAAATGGTCTCTGCTGCAACTTCAAATTGGCTCATTCAGTTTTTAGAGTGGTTTTAAAGTGGTGAATGATTAAATGTCATATTTGTACTTTAATTTGGGTTTACATTAAAAAATAACACTTAACTGATCTTTAGTAACCCTTTAGAAACCAATCACTGCCTTGCTAAAGCTAACTACTCCCCATGATTTATGTATGTTACACACAACAATATAAACAAGGACATCTGGTCATCTGGTTAGATATAAAAGGTCTACATATTTAACATGTTAAAGAACACAAGTGAAACAGAATGAACATGTTCTTGCCCTACAATTCAAACAAGTACACACTGAAATACACACGTGTGTACAAACAAAGCCAGTAGATAGAGACACGAGTGCTCTATCAAAGAGATATTCACAACAAAGAGCTGAAAAATACTCCTAAAAAGCTAAAGGGAGAAAAAAGCTGCCCAAGAGTAAATAAACTTACAACCATCTGTCAGCTGACGTTATCAGCCTGAGCCCATGGCGGAGGTCAAACAGGTACTCTACACACACAAGCACATGCAGACACACAACCATCTGGTGTGTGTGGAGCACACTGTGCACACACACACACACGCATCAACTGCATGTACACAAGAACACACACCACATAAAAACACTGATAGAGGGCGGCAGCTGTTATCTGATTCTGCCTGGGAGCTGCAGGTACTCAACACCACGGCTTGCCCCTCCATATTTCACCTCTAGGCCAGAGAATCAGACTGAATATACAATATGACTGAGTGAAACTGGCTGCCTATTTGATGATAAACTACCCCTGAGCAGCAACTGCACTTACTTACCTATGCTCTTTACACTGGCCAGTGACTGCCAGTCCTACACACTGCAGCTTCTGAGGCGTGTCTATATGACCAATGTGAAATTAGTAGATCAGGGAATATTTTAATTGATCAGTACTGGTTAATATAATGCTGATCAAAATCCGATCCTTTCATTACTGTACTCTGCCTGCCAGTGTTCTGGCTCCTCTCCCTGAACAGCCTGGCTCTATAGTGCAACATCCCGCTGCAAAAGCCAGGGAAAATTAGCATGTGTGAATGTGAGATATTATTTGGGTGCAGCGGGAACTGACTCTGAGTTCAGACACTGAGGATGTAAAAATACACAGATTCTCTTAACAAATAATCATTAGGATAGCTGTGTAGAAAACATTCAGCTAGCAGCTTCTCAGTATTAGCTGGTGCTGCACTTTTGTCATATCAGCGGTCACATAATTGATGTTAATTCTGTGAGTAACTTGATGACAGGCCTAAATTAAACTTGGCTGTAAGTACTTGTCAAAGATAGCTTATGCGGGAAGAACCTCCACTCTGTAACACTACTGTACAACCAGTCTACAGTTGCGTTATTTCAGTGTGTCAGATACATAGGCTATTCAATCAACATTTAAAACTGCAATGTGGAACTTTTGTCTCCCCCTTCTGGCAGTGAGAGTAATTACAACCTGTGCTTGTCCTACCCGCCAAGTTTCTTTTTTATCTGGAGCATTTGAAACTTTTCTTGGATGCTTCCTAGGTTTTTCCACCATACTTGTAGTTGCTGTAGTCTGCGCTGTCTCTGTTGCTACGGTTGCTACCCTTCAGCTCTGGCAGACCAATCATTGCTGGTTGGCATAAAATGCATTGTTACTGGAAAACAGAAAATTTTATCAAATAACTCCATGTACTGTCAAGGGATTACTGGTTGTGCTGAAAGAATTGAGAATTAGCACCCACCGCTGTTATTATATGGTGCTTTCTGACACTTTCAGCCCATTATTTTGGTTCTGACCTTCACACAGAATTTATGTTTGAGTCTCAGAGCTCTCATTACCCACACATATACTGTATAACCAAAGGCAGCAGTTTCTAGCTCAGACAAGCTGAATGGACCAGCCGAGCAATAAATGACTGAGAGCTGAAGTAAACAAATCGCTGGTGAAGAAATTCATATCCAGTAAGCCAGTAACCCCAGATATGTTTTTCAGATGCTGGTGGAAACTAAACCAGTGCTAAAATGTGGGTATTTGCCAGAAACACAACTCAAGACAGGATTGCAGTGTGACATCTGAATGTCTAAGTAGACAACTATTTACAATTTATTTAAAATAACATTAAATGCAGCTTTAACCCAGCAATAACTAAACAAATAATAATTAGTCACTTGATCAATGTTAGTGTGAAAAATTGATTATAATAGCTGGGTGGTAAAATACATTTGATCTTGTTAATCTATATTTCAATTACTTTGGAGGGTTTAATTTTCAACAGTTGTGTGTGACCTCACCTATCACACACAGACCACTCTCGTCTGATCTGGGCTAATTCCCTGCTGTGTATAAAATTACTTAAACCCCAATAGACAGCTGCAGAGAGATACAGACTCAATTCCGGCCACACCAAGAGCTTGGAGTCCAAATGACTTCATCTATTGCCTCTCACTCATTTATGTGGTTTCACTTTTGAATGACAAGGTCTATTCAAACATTATTATAGAGTGTAAACCAGCTAGAAGATAAAAACTACAAAGAATGTTTGAACCAGGATGCAATTTAAGGGATTTATTCATAACAATGTGTTCTGAATGAGGACATATTCAGTAGTTGAGTGTCCACCTTCAGTGGTTTTTTCTCTTGGTCATGCTGTACTCCCTGGTGTATGCATGGTGTGTGTATATACAAAAACTCCACAAAGGAAGTTTGAGAAAGAATGGACAGATCCCTGAGGCCTGATGAAAACACTCTGCCATTCACATAATAGATTTTAATACTACCTCTTACAATCTATTTATAGAAGAGAGCAATTCTCCAATGAGCAGATCCCCGAGAGACCTTCAAGGACGACAATACAAAAGTGGTCTTTACTAACGTCATAAGACCCGGCATGTACTCAAGTATCTGCATATAAGCATGCATCATTCATCTTTGTATTTACTTGTCAAGTGTGTATTAAGAGATCTCCAAACAAGTTATTATTAGCATGATAAGTTCTAACAAACAGTTGCTGCTACAGAATGGCTGAGTTTTAGATTACTGGACTATTTCCACAGTTCTGCTGCAAATCTGAACAACAGGGAAACAATTTTTCTTTACAACACCTACCTTTTAAATAGAAGTTTTTGTACAAGTTGACTGGTGCTTCTGCTGTGTGATATTCTGTTATCACTGTGTGTGTGAGTGCATGTCTGAATTAGATTCTAAATTACACCTTAAACTGTTGTTTTTCCATACCGAGGTTCAAAGGAACTTACCAATCAGATATGATCATATATGGTCCATTAGACCCAGGACTGCAACACACTCCAGACCCTCCATTACATACAACCCATCATCATGCTAATTAATGCTCCATTTGGCAGAGAGAACAAATGGTGAGCAGATAGTGGATGACAAAAGTGCTGTTAGATTTGAAAATGAATACGCTTTTATGTCTCAAGATGTTCCCTGCTAATTATGCACAAAAAAGAAAAAAATAACCTCAAATTTGGTGCAGGGGGAGAAGGCTTGTACAGATTTACCTGTATCCAGGACACCCTTTGAGATGGAAAACTCACCCAGCAGCTCGTATCCCTTCCTGAGGGAGGGCAGTGGTGGAGGAGGGAAGGAGGAGGAAGGGCCAGAGGTTTGGACCCCGGAGTATCTGGATCTTACACTGGCTGGAGTGAGCAGGCACCTGTTCCGTATGCTGGCTTCATTCAAAGTACTTACTGTAACAAGGAGTCTGCTCTTTTCACTTCTGATTTTCCCTATTTTTTTCTTCTCTTGTTTCACTTTGAGTGTCATAATGTAGCCCTAATGTAAACATTCTAACTACCAATAGAAAAATAAAGAACTTTACAATGAGACAGGCGTTGAACAAAAAGGGATAAAGTCTAATTTTCCATTAATCAAACAACAGAATGCCATCAAAGTGTACCAACCTCTGCTTGTTTGTGCCACATGTCCAGGTTCTTGCGCTGAGCTTTGGAGAAATGGTCCCATGCCTTTTGTTTGGAAGCAGCTTGGAATACAGACACAATCTGTTCAACTGTGGCGGGATGCAGGGAAGGACCAGAGACCATCCAGAGACAGAGAGAGAGAGAAAGACAGAGGGCAGGTGGGAAGGAGCAGAGGAGTGAGAAAGTGGAGTCAACTGTGGATGTAAAGAACTGTGTGTGTGTGTGTGTGTGTGTGTGTGTGTGTGTGTGTGTGTGTGTGTGTGTGTGTGTGTGTGTGTCTGTCTGTCTGTCTGTCTTTACATGTGTGTGCAAGCGTGTGATCTACTTACCAACTGATGCCAGTGCATCATCTTGTAGATGGTCAGATCCCACACGCAAAACTTAACTTCAATAAATCATACATTCCTCCAACATACTTAAATTATACATGACATACTGGTTCATACAGAATAAAGCCCACTGTAGCTCTGCTACTATTGATTTGATTTTTATTATGAGCTGATGGCGTGGCTCCACAGTAGGGATAACAATGCTGGTCATCACGCTTTGTGGCTCAGACTTAAGACAAATATCCACTGTGTGCCCAGATGATGAAAGAATCTTAGCCAACGATCCTCTGACCTTTACTGTAGTGCCAGTCTTGCCAGCTGCTCAAATGGATTGCCATGAAATTTGGTAGAAATGAATATTATACCTGCTAAATATCATCATGTTGCCTATGTTACAGACCCAAGCAGAGCTGTTGGTTTGACCAGACTTTGTCTTGTTCAACATCTGTTTAACAAGAGACATTTCTACTCAACTGTCAGCTGCCAAAAATAACCTACTTCAAGTCTGCCACTGTTGACCACTGAGCACATCCACTGTGAGTGGGCTGTTAGAACCTTACTTCAAGGACACCTTGTTGAAAGTAGCACAGTACTCTTGATTTACTTTCCTATACAGAGTTCTCTTTTAATAGCAGGAACAATAGCGAACTTCAAGCCCAGAAAGTTACAGCTCCAGTACAGCTGTAACAAAATGATAGAAACTTTACTCTGGCTTTTTTTTTTTTTTTTTTTTTTGATCAAAGTGTTTTATTAGGATCAGACCTTTGCTCTGGTCTGGTCTTATATGATATATTATGATGACAGCTGCTCTGGGTCTATCTTGGCTGCGGTGTACAACACAGTCATTTCCTCTCTCACTTATCTATATGTTGTTAAGTGGTGGTCATGGAGGATTGTATGGGTGGTCTGTGTATCCCAGAGGTCCTAATGTACAAGGGGAGTCAATGAGCCACCAGCTGTGTGTGTGTGTGTGTGTGTGTGTGTATGTGTGTGTGTTTGCTGAGCAGGAGAGAAGGCATTACAGGGATCCAATAGCATCTTCCCAGCACATAATTTGATGGAGCAGATCGATGGTGAAGGCAGAGAGGAGAACCGTGCAGACACACTCTCAGGGCTGTCAGCTTATATGCAAGTATATTACTGTTTGTGTGTTTAAAAAAAGTAGTAGTAGAAAATGGTTGGTAGAAACTCTTCAATGAGGCCTGTGGATTATCCTGAAGTAAAGGACATTGTTTTCAAGAAAAGCAAAAATGGTTTGAGTCTTTGAAATGTATTTTTCAATGTTTGAGCACCACAAATTAAATTCTCTGCACCTCTACCATGATGAGGTGCGCAGCAGAAGATCAATACGCCAATATCTTAGTGGGCACAGAAAATGAAAACTATCTTATGGTGAGACACCAGGGATTAACAACAATATGTCTTCTGTGACTTGGGTGAACTAACCCTTTAAAGGTGACATAACATTAGAGACACAACTGAGAAGAGCAGACAGGCTGAATTTCAGTATGGACAGGAGTGAAACTCAGGTGAAACATAAAACCTCCTCACAGGAGGCCAGTCTCTGCGTTATCATTAATATGACCAACAATACCAAGAGAAGGCAAAGTGAAAAGGAACGTGTTGGTACAGGCTACAGAAATGATGGAGGATGGCTAACACAAGGACAACAACTCTCCTCTCTCTCTCTGTGGCTTCTACAAACAAGCACACCCATATCATTTATGATAAACAATAAATTCAACTAAATAAAAACTGAATTTTCTGTTTTGTGTTCAGATGTTTACATTCTGTTTAACATGCATGTGGTGGGATATGTGGAGACAGGAGTGCACTTGAGCTGCAGTATAAGCCTGGCTGCACAGCTGAAGCTGCAAGGTAGGTGCTGTAGGGCAACATAATTTGCCTTAGCCTTTCATCAGCAAAGAGCTAAGCTTATTACTGCATTTTACTGTATATGTTTGGCCTCCGATGTGTTCATGCAATGAATGTGGTGGAGCTACTTACTACTTTCATCAAATATTCACCTCAGTCCTCTCTTCATCCATGAATGCTAACAACAGTACCAGTATTTTTATTCGCTTTCGTTTTAAGACATTTTGTATATTGGAAGTAATAGAAGAGCAGGACACTTACTAGTCCTTTAGAGAGTGATATCAAGGATGTGGTTAGGAAACTTACCTTTACCTCCCAGCAACAAATTAGCACAAAACAAGATGGCTTTTAGCAGGCTACTAATCTAAAAACCTTTATATCCACGAGTGTGTATTGCTCAAAGTATTTATAATACTGTATAACCGTACTCTGTGCATCATGTGAGACTTAATGTGAGGCAGTGAACAATATTATACTTACTTTTGAAAGTAGATTTCAGTTCTCCAGGCACAATTTGCCTTACCAAGTGTAATACATTGTAACCTGTCGTTAATGTGGTGTGTGGTCCTAAAATAAGCAAACTTACGTGAACAGAACTTAGCCAAGAAAGGACTGGACTCCTCCTGTACATATACTGTGCAACAAGGGTATACTAGTGGCAAACTCAAAAATGAGTCCACTCTCCCAGTGTGATCCTAGATTTCATCTTTGGCCTCATTTAAAGATTATTCACAGGATCTGGGATATACTACATTATACATCCAAGTCTGTGGTGTATTGTGATGGAGGGCAATAAGACTCACATTAAAACCAGTATGCGGCCAGAAGCGGTCTTGAACTTCTCTTTGCTCTTCCATCTCCTTCTCATGTGACTCTTCTCGCTCATCAGCGGTAGGATGTAACATTGGAGACTGGATCATGTGGAGTAGAGAAGTTGTTTAGGCGTTCCTACGGTTGACTTCACCTCGTTTAGCCAGGTCAGGAGCACCACTGCCGGAAACTTGCCATCATCTGGCAAGTGGTGAGCAGATAAGAGAAAGGGAAAAAGAAAGTCAGATTCTACGGGAAAGTAAAGAAATCTTTTGCTCTATGATTGCAGGACACTTAAAGTGCTGCAAGCAAGTCAGTGAAACTGAAAACGATTAAGAAAACATAAAAAATGAACATTTTAAGCTGTGGATTGAGCAATCCTCTGTTTTCTGGTAGATGACAAATATGTCAGCAATATACAGCTGAATACATATAACTTCAAATAAATATGATAGCATGTTCACTTTAAGTCTTATTGGGTGGAAAGTGAGTAAGAAGTTTGAGTTAATATGAACAAAGGGTACTGAAAATGAATAATAAAACCTAAAGAACAAGGACAAGGAGAACAAGGAGAAGGCTGTGATGCTGGATGAAAAGGAAAAAAGCGAGAACTATAGCCATATAACAAAAAACAACATTATAGATCACCTTAGAAACATTAAGAAAAGAAGTAAAAAGGGTATGAAACATATTTACGGTGGTCCGAGTAAAAAGTTTGTGTGAGCTTCTTGTCAACAAAAGGAGAAACTGAGTTTGGTACAGGAATATAACTGGCACTGAAAAAGAAGCTAACCTCCCTTTTTCCTCTGGGTGGTGGATTCAAGAAAAGAGCAAACTTAAATCTGCAGCAAATGTAAGATGTGTGTTATGTAGCAGCTAAGTGATCAGAAACAAATCTCCGGCTAAAAAATGACACCATATTTAGAGTTCTTTACACAGGGTAGCCAGGGAAGAGCTGAAAAAGAACCACAGATGGCAGAGGCAGAAAGGTCACAGCCATTTGTTGTCAGGCAACTGTGACTGAGACCTGGAAGTCATTGCTCATTAGTGAATAAGGTTTATTCAGCCGGAAACTCAGGCAGAAAGCTGAGAAAAGATGGAAAGCAGGAGGGGAGAGAAAGCGACGATGAGGCGAGACAGGTGCAGAAGACAGCAAGTAGAAAAGGATGAGATAAGAGAGAGGAGCATGTGAGAGAGTAAAAACGATATACTGTGTTTAACTGTTAACAACAACAATGTCTTATGAAAACAAAGTCCCTGAATTTGTTAGTACATTAAGAGAACTTCTTTGTGTTTTAAATATGATTCTTCTTCTTCCTGTAATGTCTTGGCTTTTCGATTTGCCCCTGCAAGAACACATACAACTGATCCTCTCATATTACCTACCTTGTTAGGATGTGGTTGCATCAATTGTAACAATGCTATGGTGGCACCATTTTCATAATTTGGTTGATTAACAGAACACTTTTCTTCATATTAAGTTTTATTTCTCTTTTTCTGTCTTAGCATGTTTAATGCTTTTAAATACCAACTGATCATACACCCCAGCTGGCATCATGTTCAGGTAGTGGACAATGGGAGGAGGGAGAGAGGCGATGGGCGATCCTCCTCCATCTTGCTTGATTGCCTCTCCTCTCTGGCCAGCATTAAGCTGGCGACACTCCCACTCCACAGGTCATCTCTGACACCAAGGCAAAGTCACATAGGTGACCAGTGTCTTTTTTCATGTGGGAGCCCCAAAGCGGATCGATAACCTGGGCATACAAAAAGTGTGGTAGAATCTAAAAACAAAGGAGGAAGGAAAGGAGGGTGGAAACAGGGCAGTGAATATAATGGGTGGAAGCAGATGGGACAGCAGGAACTTACCAGATGAAACAGGTTAATCAGTCTGCTCCAAGTGGTATCATTTTCACAGTGTCACGGTTTGTAAATGCCCTATTTTTAAATAAACTCTTTTCACTACTTTGCTTTTCGCTTTGTAATGCAACATAGTTCTAGTGGTGGCATCAGTCTGGGTCACCACTTTGAATCGAACTGAAATATCAGGCTATTATTGCTGGATTGCCAAATACTTTTATGAGCTGTGGTCCCCAAATGAGGAAGCCTAGAACTTTGGTGATCCCTGACTTTCCATTAACACCACTATAAGGATTACATTTGTGGTTTTGAGAGTTAAATGTAATAATACTATTGCCTCAACTTTTCATGTAGCACCATCACCAGGTCAAACTTGATGTATTCAATACTTTGGTTATGAAATACCTGTAAAACCTAATGACAGTCATAACAGCTTCAGCTATGTTCGGCGCTTGCAGAAGCGTGTCCTGTGAGCTCATAGTCCCTGTTATCAGATATTTGACATGGGGACGACAAAAGAAACAAAGAGAGAAAGAGGGTGACATGTGACAAAGATCCTCATCGTTCTGGAGCTGAAAGTCGCGGTTACCTGGTTTCCACCTTGGACACTGCAGCAGTGCAATGCCTGAATGCTTCTAATTTTGATGACTGTCAACTTCCACGCCACTCACATCTTCGGTCTTTTACTGAACTATGCTTACTATCAGCGATTTATGAA
The DNA here is from genome assembly GCA_033238685.1 of Lates japonicus. Taxonomy (NCBI): domain Eukaryota; kingdom Metazoa; phylum Chordata; class Actinopteri; family Centropomidae; genus Lates; species Lates japonicus. The sequence continues at coordinate 22,585 of BRZM01003053.1, read as the reverse complement.
ATATATGATAATCACTGAAGTCTTCTAGACAGCTCAGAAAATGAAAAAAGCAAACAAAACAAAAACAAATAAAACAGATGGTTGAATTAGGGACACCATGCATCTTTTTATTATAGTAAGAAAAGATGCCTGAATGTTGATGAAACTAGTAGCAACATATAGAAAAAGGAGGATGAGACTGTAAAAGCTACACAAAATGGAAAAGCTTACTCTGGTGTGGATTCTAGGCCAGTAACCAAGACATTTTCTATCACCTTCCATAAATTGCATATAGTATTTCACGATATGAAAATGACTGAATAAGCTACCTGTCTTCTGTTGTTTTGCCTTAGGATCCTTTGAAGATATACTGTAGGTGTGAGCTTTGTGAACTAGAAGGCCTGCATCACTAATCCATCACATGAGAAAATCATGAGGCTTGCCCTCTAGTACTTTGATTTTCCTCATTACCCCCTCTTCCTCCTACTTCCCTCTCCCATCTCTTACTCCAATTTTCTCTAATGGCTGGTTGCAGATTTGAAGTGAAATCATGCCCATTTAATTGGTTCAAATGATCAGAGAAGAGGGTTCAGTGTGTGTGTTTGCGTACACATGTCAGTGTGTGCTCTTGCCGGACACAGTAATGATGCCCAGTGTGAATCACTGAGAGGCCCAACACACTCTCATCACAGTAGAAGGGGCGGGAGGGGGCAGTGGTGGATGCCAGCGTAAACAGGAAAAGAAATGAGCACGGGTTTGGGTGTTTCTGCTTCAGTCCACTCTCTCCGCTTTGGGCTTCCAATCTACCACGACTTCAATATTTCATATGAGGAGATCTTGGTGTGCTGGGGCTGCTGGAGTGTGTGTCATTGCTGGGTACTGTGTTTGCACAGGGTGTGTATGCATATGTGAGTGGGTGGGGTATTATTTATGGGAAAACTACACAGCTCTGTCATCTGGCTAATATATGGACCTCAGCTCCCACATCTCACTGTAAGAATAGAGGCAGAGGAAATAACAGGATCTCTCATTCAAACTCATTTGCACATAAACACACACACACACACACACACACATTTGCACACGCATGTGCACACACTTAATAATGCTGGGAATACCAGCGAATTGGCTGCTAGTTTAAATGGGGTTTTTAAAGTAGGAATATGTGGCCATCAGTTTGCACGGAGAGATTTAAAACATTTGGGATCTAGAAGCTGCTGCGAAAATTAAGATAAGAAACGATAAGCTTGTATCACAGGGTTAGAGGTTTTTTTTGCCTTAATGGTCGTTTATATTCTCTGTTGTCTAAGCCTCTGACTGCTCTTAACCACTGTGAGTGTACTAACTAATCATTAAGCCAATAGAGTTGCGGAGAGGGAGAAGTGGCTGGATCTGTGTAAGTATTTTCTCTCTACTTTCAACGTGTTCTTTTCATGATCTCCCTGGCATCAAAACATGGGAGTATTATGAATAATTTAATGATTCTTTGGGTTTGTGGCAACAGGCACCAGTTGTAATTGTTTCAACGTTTCTTCTAGAAATTCATATTTTTTTGTGCAGGTTTGGCATTGCGGACAGCTCTAAATAATACAACACCCATGAGTCTCCGCTGCTTGTTGCTATGGAGAGGAAGGCACGAATCAGATCTGTAGCATATTCACAATAATTTGTTGTTTCAGTTGTGACAAAACACAACGTCACTGATGCTGTATTCATCTAAAATTTTACCCAGAATCCAAAGTTTTTAGTACTTTAACTGTAAAACAATTTCTCTGTCTCAGTTTCTCTCTGGGTTTCATGACCATTCAAGCCTTTCAAGTGCGCATCACATAACATCATCTATGAAAAAAACTGAATGGGAGTTTTGCATCCAGCAGCCCACTTTGCAACTCCATGTATTCTTGCTTGAAACTGATCTAAGTGGCACTTCAACTCACGCAATACACTGAAATATTACATCAATGAGCACTTACACAATGAGTAAGATGACGGTGTTAGACTAATGACAGCTTACCCGACAGGAAGAGAGCTTTGTCCTCGGTGAAATCCTCAGCAAATCTGATATGGCAGAAGTTCTTCTTGCTTTTGCGTATGGCGGTGATGTCACCACACTGTCCGAAGACCTCCATGATGAGCTGCTCGGTGGCGTTCTCTGTCAGACCCCAGACAAACACCGTCTTACACCCTGGGGGGCGCTCTCTTGTGGCTGGAGGGGGAAGGTCTGGGCAGAGGTAGTGGAACAAAGGAGAGATAATAAGACTGGGCTGGAAAAATTTACCTGAATGATGAAACTGTGTGCAATTGCATTTATGTAGCAATAATACAGCCCAAACACACACAACTGAGGAAATGATTCAGCTGTCCCACAACACCGAAACTTGATTTTGAGAATGGATGATGCTTTTTGAGAAGCTGAAGACAATATATCCACTGGCAAGAACATACTGTTTTGATTACACTATTTCTGTAAATCATTCTGGCAGACCTGAGGAGTAGGTCTGATTTTCTGTCTTTTGTTTTTACTCAGAAAGAAATATGTATGCCTGTATGTGTAGTCAATAAATGACAATCCAAATAACATTATAATGTCTGAAAAGAGAGAGAAAAGAAGCACTTGTAGCTCAGAGCCTTACTTTAAATTCCAGCATTTGAATGGCACTGATTGCATCAACTCTCCCAAACAACAAAAGCCTGTGTGTTTATACTGTGAACTCTGCCTACCATGTGTATCAATATATCAAACATGACGGAAATGGGCAAAGTCGTTATGTGCAATATAATAATTTAAGGAAAGATTCTGAAGTTTTTATACAAAATAAATTACATAATATCCAGAGAGCACGAATGACAAATGAATGATGATGTTGAGGTCAAACTGAGGCTGAGAGGAATAAGGGCGGGTCACAACAATATTTAAAGTAGAAATCTGTATATAAGTGGGTAAAGAGACTTTGAAGACGGACTGCGTTCGTTTGTCGTTTCGTTGGCCTCTGTTGACCCCAGTATAAAACTGGAATCTCAGCAAGTGATGTGTTGCGCATGGCGACAGCATTTCGTCGTGTTGATATGATGCGCATGGTGGGCGGGTTCAAACTGCACGAACTTTATTGTTTGGGAGGATGATGATCAGTGCCGTTCAACAGATTTAGTGAACCTGAGCTACAGAGTCTTCTTTCTCTTTTCAGACGTTATCGGTGACTGGTTGGGCACTACAGACATACATATTTCTTTTCTGATATCGGACCTCTCACCTCAGGTCTGCTGAGCGTTGCGAAATGGTGTGTCAGGCAATGTTCTTGCCGGTCAGATGTCAGTGTCTTCGGCTCAAAAATTCATTCTCCGTCGAGGTTTCGTGTTGGACGGCGAATGGGCTCGGGCTTATTGCTACGTAAGCTCTGATTGCACAGACTTCGTCATTCGAGTGAAATTTTTCCGTGATCATATCTCTCCTTTGTTCCACTACCTCTGCCCAGACTCTTCCTCCGGCCGCAGGCGCCCCCGGGAGTGCCAGACGACGTTTGTCGGGGGTCTGCTCGGCGCCGCCGGCTGACTCGGCTCGGGTCGGTTGGTGGCGCCATGCGCGAGAAGCAGAAGAGCTTTTCTGCCGCTCGCTCGGGCTGGCTGAGGAGTTCACCGATGAGACAAAATATTCTGATAAAGATGGCTGATCTGCGCCGTCGTCTTGCACCATTGTGTGGTGCTCGTTGACCAGCAATATTTCGGTGGCGGTATTGGTGCCGCCAGATCGTTTCAAACGAAATACGTGAGGTTACAGTGGCGTTAAACTCCGATCGGCTGAATGAGCTGAGACGGAGGGTGTTTACGAACCGAAAACACTAAAAGCTTTTAGTTCTGGTGGTACAGATGAATACGGCATCGGTAACGTTGTCGTTGTCGCAACTGAACAACAGTATTGATATCTTACAGTTCGTGCTTCTCCGTAACGGCAACGAACGTAGTGTTGACAGTATTTAAGAGCTGTCCTGATAATCTCGCAAAATGTGATTTCTGGAAGAGGCAGTTGAGAACAATTGCTGACTGGTGCCTGACGCCGCAGACGAGAATCGTTGATTGTTCATGATGCTCCCGTCGTTTTGATGTGGGAGGATGTGAAGAACACGTTGGTAGGGAGAAATAACACGCAGATCGGCCGCTACTCCCTGACTCGACGAAGCAATGGTGGTTGATGCGCTTCACGGTGGTCGGGCGGACGGCGGGGAATATGAGCGACCGTTGAGCGAAAACGCGGCCTGACGGTCTTGATTGCTGCGGCAGCTGGATCTGATGTTCTCCGGGTGCGAACGATGACCGCGCCCTGCTTTAAAACCCCGTTTAACGAAGCCAGAACCGCTGTTGTTCCCGGCGTTATTGAACGGTGCGCGTGCGATGACCGTTTATGTGCCAAATGAGACTGTGAGATCTGACCGCGGTGAGACGGAAGCGAGATCCGCTGCCAATATTTCCATAAATACCCGCCCACTCACATGCGCCGCACCTGATACTGGCCTGACCAACAACACTCGGCTCTGTGGCT
>BRZM01003052.1:18254-107696 GCA_033238685.1 Lates japonicus | reverse complement strand
ACGGAATATTTTTGATCCGTTGCTGAGTGTGGTGTTGTCCCTAAGGGCCATCTCGCATTCTCTCTCCACCAGGGAGGCCAGTTCTCTGGCCACGGTGCTGGAGGTAGGCTGCGAAGGAAACCGAGGATGGTGTGGTTCTGCTAATGGAAAGGGACCTGGAGTCTCTGTGAGGGCTGGGTCAGAGCTGGGATCACAGAGCAGAAAACCCAGAGCCAGTCTGTCAAAGCCAGTCTCACTGCCTGCTGGAGCTCAGGTCGAAAGTAATAACCTGCACAGATTGGCTTTAGGCCCTGGATGAATAAAATCAAAAATAATACATCATTGTAAAATCACTAGTATTCTACTGTATCATACTGAAAGGCAAATTGACACTGTCTGAAATTCAAGAAAAACAACATAGCTATGACTAAACTATGGTGGAAAACACTCTGCCAACAAATATGTTTCAACAAAATAGAAATTTAATTCGTGACAGGAAATTATGGAATATATTCACAAGATTTTTTTCATTACTGTGTTTTCACTGTTTTGGCCACACCTGGTACTGTGTGAGCACCTCAGACTCAGGATAAAGAAAGAACAGCTGCTGCAGACAGTGGATCTGCTCAGGATGGACAGAAGGAAATTTGTCCGGGGTCCAGGGATGCCTGGGCTGCGGAAGACAGCCGGTCCAGCAGGTGGCTACAAGAGCTGCAGACGCAAACATCCCATGCTCTGGATCTTAAGGAAAATAATAAAATGAGGGGTAAGTACAAAACACACTATTATTGACAACACCTTTTTAGAGGTGACCAAATATTTATCTTTTAGCAGCTACATATCTTTATTTCAATCCACCAGATGCTGAAATACATGATTAAATCAATTAACCTAATAACATATTGTGTATTACCTCTAATGAAGCTGGCCATCTCTGATCAGAGGTACCAGTTGGATGGGGGAGGCAGTCCGAGGATGAAGAAGAGGAAGCGGAGGTAGAAGAGGGAGCATAAGGAAAGCAGACACCACACTGGGCAGACAGGTTCAGGCTAAATTGAAGGGCCACTCTCCTCTCCCTCATCTTCAGATCTCAGGTACTGCTGTTGAATGGAACAGAGGAAAGAAGATGTTTATTTCACTGGAGGGAGAAGAAAACTACTAAGTCATGAACAGTGCAGCATGACTGCAGACCCAGCAAGTCCAAATATGAAGGGTCCTACAAAAGTTATGAAAATATTTTCAAGCCAAATATACATAAGGCCATCTTGACATCTGAAGGTTGTGTTAATAAAAGGCCCAGATCAATAAATAGCTAAATGTTAATAACAGAATATCAGTGCAGTCAATAGGGAAATTGAGGATACCAACAATATCAGAGCAGATTGATGAAATCATTATGGTCAACATAACCACCGCCAGTTATCAGTCTTCAGAATTTCCTCATTTTGAAAAAAACAATTTATTACATGTGAAATATTTAAAGCACTATTATCATTAGCTATTATCAACACCATCGCTAGTGTCATCAATATTGTGATGTATTAACAAGGCTCTGGAAGAAGTCCATGAGTTTGATGTCCAGGTGGCACAGGCCTGGCTACTGTTGTGCATTCCTGGAGGTTGAACCACTGCAGGTACCTGAAGGGCTTGGCGGACGCCTCCCCTGTCCGGGACTCTCCGCCTTGGCTCTGACCTCCTTCCAGCTGCTGTTCCTCAATGCTGAGGAAAAGACATACGATGTGTAAGTCTGTGAGACTGAGGACTATGAAAACAGCACATTACCAAGCTCAGAGAAAGAGAAAATGACTTAGCAAAAATAAATGATAACTTGTGAGAAAATGAGTGGAAAATACACCCCAACAGTCAGTCAGTTTTTGCTGCTTATGTTCGATTCTTTGACAAATGAAAGGATTAAATGCTAAATGCAAGGTTAGAACCAGTCCATCTGATTCTCCCACATGCCATGTTTACTAAGCACACAGCCAACATTCCTGTTAATCTAAACTCCTCCTTTACTCAGTCACGTGACTGAGCAAAGTGTTTGACTGTCAAGATCTGTGGGGCCGAGTGAGGAGACTGTTGAGAGATTAGGCGCACCCCAGTCATTCGAACATATCCAGATGAAGACGCTGCCACACACACAGGAACAACACAGAAAACAGGTCATGTTACAATCACACAAACACACACCCGCCATACTGAGGGACCTACACTGCACATCACATTTGACTTTCCCTCACTCTCATTCAGTGTCTGTACCGTGAGAAGACAGATACTGATGCATCAACAGTAATGAACACAGACATCGATATATCAGTGTGTGAGTGTGTGCTAAGCATCTGGTGTGAAGTGGTGTTACAGGCATCGGCAGGCATCTGAGACGTGCGCCTCTTGCCGTCTCACATCTTACTCTTCCCCTCGACACACACGCACACACACAACACAAACACAGCTCTTTTGATTTTAACAGACTGCATCAGCTATTCCGTTTCCCCTTTAATATGACAGATTAGAAATGACATCTTTGGGCTCGACATGTTTAGTCATTTCCATGCAAATCAATGCATATATATTTGGCCATGTAAGACAGTGTGTGTCAGTGTATGTGTGTGTGCAGGCCTACATACCTGCATAATTAAACATGCTATGGTGTTGTGAATGCTGCTATTGTGTTCCAGTGTGACTGTGTGTGCAATAAAGTTGCATAGCATGAATGTGTGGTGGTTAACCAAATCAAGACAATCAACAATCACAGCTGATGGCTTTTCAAACAAAAATAAGCAGTTTAATACATCACTTAATTATTAATCAAATATTCAAACAATCAATAGATAATGAAATACACTAGCTGCTGTTACATCTACCAACGTGTGTGTGTGAATGTGTGTAGGCGTAAAGAGTGTGCATGACACGAAGCCAAAGTGCCTTTTTCTCATCAGACAGCTCATCCCCTACCGCAGGTTAGTCTATAAACTGCCTCCTGCCTGCTCCTGGGCCATGAGAACGCATCCAGATGTCTTACAAATGGCAACACACAACAACCGCTCAATCTGACACACTTTGTTTCAGTGGGGAAAACGCAGATAAATGTTATAGACTGTTACAAACCGCTTATCCTCTAGATTGAACACCGCCCAGCCTCCTCAACACCTCTCCTCTCTTTCTCCAAACATCCGCTGACCTGATGTCAACCATCAAACTGTTTTCACCCTATGTCAGTTTCCTGCCACCAGAAGATGACGTGTTCTTAACTATGCTTGCCCAAAGCCTACTAGCTGTAAACATAAGTTTCAGTAAGGCCAAGCAAAACCAGTGTGGTTCAGGATTGTTGATGGCACTGTGTGTAAAATTAACTGACACCCAGTTTAAATAACACAAAGGAGCTGCCTAGATGCTGGTTTGTTTGTGACTCTGACTTTGCTTTCTAAGGAGAATATGGCAATGACTCTCTGAAACACATCCTTTTTTAAAGATCAATCAGGATGGGTAAAACTTGAAGAGAAGAAATGTACATTTAGGATGTTAAGAAGTAAGAAGTTTAACTTTTAGCATAGATTTCTGACTTGCAATGGAATTCCGCCAGATTAAATGGCAGCACAGAGACTGTATGTGTGTAAGTTATGGTAACGTCATAACATGGATGTTCGTCGGGCTCTACACTTAGACTTCACATAGACAGTGTTTCAATGGGCTTCCATCTGTAGCTCACTTTTCACCCCACTCTCTGAAGTTCATTAAAACAGGAAATGTAGCACTAAACCAAGGTAACTGAGGTCAGGATAAAGTAGCTTTATGACATCTGTCTTGTTTGTCCAGGACTTGGCGAGATATTACCACAGTCTCTGAGCTCAATTTTGCCATAGGTGGATGAAGCAACATGGGTAGATATTTGATCGAAACTATGTGAAGCTTACAGCACTGGGACAGGAAGGAGAATGGCTTAGGCTTCATACTCATTCCATCAATCATCTCACTGCCTTCACTCAATGAAACAATGTAATTTAATGGCTACAGCAACAGTGAACATTTGGCTCCAGATAGGTTTTCTGCCTGGCCCGCCAGTCCGGTGATCTCACTCCCCACCTCCATCCTCACCCTCCTTTCATTCTCCTCAAAACTCTTACTTTCCTAATTTCCTTTCTTTACTCGCTTTCAATTACCCCCCAGCCTTGTAGCTGTAAGTTATGTGTGTCACCGGATGGTCTAGCTGAAGTCCACCAGCTTACAACAGGACCTTTTGCCCGCTGTGAAAGTTACCTGCAGCCTCTGTAATCAACTTGGTAGATTATTCGAACCTGATGACTTCCACTGCCAACAGCTCAGACACCAAGGAAAGAGACAGAAAGAGAATGAGGGAAGAGGAAGGTAAAATGGTAGAAAACAGAGGAGTCACAGAAAAATAAAACCATTCAACTTTCTGAGTAAAGCACGACACGACCAAACTGTAATGGCAAAAAAATGGTGGAGCAGAACTCAAATAAAGGACTCGGAGAATGAGAAAAGAGGAAGAGGAAACTGGAGGAAAGGATTTTTAGGGCTTTGACAAATATGTCAATCATCTTACCTTTAACTGACACACATTAATATACACACACTTGCACTTTCACTGCTGGGGCGGAACGAATTGTTTTTCAGACCAGTATAGCTAGGACAGTCGACACTTTCGCAACTGCACCCCCCAACCCTCCCACCGCTTGAGAGAGGAGAGAAAGGGAGCAACCGGGAGGTCTTTATTAGATATGATGCACATTTCACAGCTCCCCTGACTTACGGAACCAACCTGCGATTAGTCAGCGCTTGACGTTATCTTAAGTTCCTTGTCAGAATTAATTTAGTGTGTGGGTGGGCTGTTGCGGGTCTGTCTGTCGCCTGCTCCCTCTGCTCGCTCACAGGAGGTGGCGGGGGGTTTAGAGGCAACAGGGGCAGGAAGATCCCTTCAACAAGCCCCAGCTCCAGTCAGTGCCAAACCAGCCGCCTGAGAACTAAATATCTCCTCCATCAAAGGGCCCCATTCTGTGAGGGGGAAAGGAGTGAATGGGCTTGAATGAACAGGCTGAAAACAGATCCTATCCTGGCTCCAGCTTGTCATTTCTAGGTGCCCTCGGCCTCAACCCCCAGCCACCGGCCCGCTAATGATACTCGAGAACTGATACATGCTGATATACTATCTTAACACACGTGTCAATGCACAGCTGAACACAAAATCAGCTACATACCGCAAAGACTACAGATCAGTATTTTTGTTCACGGAAGGAACCTTGCACGACAGTGGCAGACTTTCAACTCCAGCCTGCTCACAGACGCATGCAAAGTCCCACTTACCATCAGCACTTTCAAACACACAAAGAATCAAATTTAAGCATTGATATTGGCCCTGATCAAGACTGGCAGGCGACTAGTGAGACATTTGCCTTGCCAGTGTGAACCAGAGGCCTGTCTGCAGTCTCCGGCCTGCGCTGACACTTCATTAGAGGATTTTTTCCCAGGTCTACCACCCCCGCTTCCCCACCCATAGCCTGCACCGCCGCCACTGTCCCATCTGGATGAAAAACTAATGACGGCAGCTGCTTGATTTGTAGTAGCCAGTCTGCTTGTCAGCCTATCTTAACTTCCTTCAATTAGGAGTAGCTCTTAAGAAAATCGACATCTGAGAGAACTGGGAGCAGGCCAGTCACTTTGACCCATAAACTGGTTGCAGTCCTCACGGGTGCTGGCAGCTCGGTCTCCCATCTCCTCGGGTTCCCTTCCTCTCTCCACTCAGAATTTGTCCCAGACACTGATAAGTCAATTAGGCAGCAGGTGAGTGCGCTTGTGGATGTGTGTGTTTGTGTGTGTGTGTGCCTGCAGCCACCCGCTGAGGCGAAGAGAGCCTTTTGTGAGATTTTTTGTTTGTCTGATGTGTGTTGACAGTAAGGCTGTCTTTGAAGTAGTCTGAAGGAAGTTAGATGCAGCCTGACAGAGATATCGACCAGTGGTCCCACGGCGCAGAGAAGGATTGCCTTATTTTAGCCCCATTCTCCATTATCTGGACGCTTTGTTCTCATAATGGTTATCCTTCCCATCTGCAGGAACACAAAATAACCCTTTAATGCTTAGAAAGCAGAAAAATGGCCTGGCCTTCGCAATAAGCCTTGAATTACCTACCCATGGTTTTGTCAAGATGTGGAATCTCAATTATTATGTTCCCATTTAGAAGGAGGAATGGAAAGAAAGAGAGAGAAAGGGAAGGAGACAGGAGAGAGTAAGGAAGGGATATCCCAGACACTAATGGTGCCAGAGTGAGGCTTTGTCACTTGCTACATTTAGCCTGTCCTTCATCATCTGCCCTCAGCCTCATAACACCACAAACAATAAAAAAAGACCTGAAATATAGATTTCTTTTTCTTCTCTCCCCAATGTCTGTCTCTTTATCAATCTATTTAGCTTCCAACTATCCCTGTTCGCCATCATTGACGGACGCTCATATTTCCAGCTAAGGTGTAAAAGAAAAAAAAATTAAGTTGTTATCTCGCACTTTCTTCTGTAACACATGAAGGATTGTTTTGAGTAATTAATAGAATTGAATTTTTCGGGTTATGTTATCAACATTTAACCCTATGTTTGGAATACTGAAGAAAATAAAAGTTTGATAAGGCCATTTTTATACAATCATCCCAAATCAGCTCAACTATACACACACAGACTTAACACACAGACTCTAGTAATACTTAGAGTCTTGGGTCTTTGTCCTGTTAGACTCTCAACTGAGAACACATCCCTTATTTTAAAAGAAAGGTATTTTTTACAGTTTCTTTAATAGCAAGCCTGTTAAGAGAGATTTTGTTGAACCTTCACGACAGGTGACATATATTTACCATCTCTTCAATGAGTCTGCAATATGTTAAAAAAAAAAAACCAAATATACAGATGTGATTGGTAAATTGACAGTCCTCATTCAGGAGATTGACATGATGAGGATGTAGGATGCAGTCTTTGGCTTGTAATCATGATTTCATATCTCTACTTTGAGAATGTTGCCACTTCTGCCAATTGTAAACTGCATTACTTTTTCTTTCTTCTTTCTTTTTCTCTTCTTTCTTTTCTCTTCTTTCTTTTTTCTTTTGTTATGTTTTGTTTTGTTTCTAGTCAGTCATGCAGGTAGTTCCTCTCTCTTAAATTGATTCCTGCTGGTGTCTGCACCTCTCTCAGTGGTAGTCAGCATAAAAGAGAGCTTGTTTTCCCACCTTCAGAGCAAGCTATTTTTTTTTCTGGCCTTAATCTTTGTAACAGTTCAGAAAGCAACTTCCACATACACAGAAATCATCTGAGGCTAATACAACCCATGAAAGTGAACAAGGCTTTAATTGTATTTTGTCAAATTACTGTTTAACATTAATTTCATTGTGCCAGTGTTGTGTCCTCATGTTGAATTGTGCTGAATTGTTCCATTATTCACCTGACATCCTCAGAAAGAAATGGAAGTCTCCTCAGAAAATAATCCTCAAACACATGCTGTAAAAAACTTCACTGTTACATTCATGTCTTCTTACTTGGGCTTTCTATGTTAACTGGGACAGTACTTAATTTCAGTCTGGCTTTACGCTATAAAGCTTAAATTCTAAACTGATGAAAAGCAAGTAAAGTGGGATTCGGGGGTGGTGGAATTCAAAGAAAATGGCAAAACTCAAAATGATGAACTATTTGAATTTAAGTCAGAAAGACTCAGATGGCATATTGTCAGTAAGCTTACTGCTCTCACTGACCTGTTGGCATTGGTACTGAGTTTCTCCTCTGTGTCTTTGAGAAACTGTTCAAAGTCCAGCTCACTGGAACCCCTGAACCAGCAAGATCTACAAAGGCATGGTCAAGTCAGGAAAATCCCCGGCCACTCCATACAGTGCTCTGCTAGGGTAGGAGAGTGAACGAGAGAGAGAATGATGTAGAGGCTTTATAGCATTCAAAACAGTATTCATGGTGTGTGTGTGTGTCTAGACCCTCAGGCAATTCAAAGTGCTTTACAGAGGCATTGACTCTGCATTAAAAATAAGACATTAAGAATACATTTAAACTGGCATTAAAAGGACAATTAAAACAAACATGAAAATAAATAGTTAAAGAGAATAAATAGTTGAAGATGCTGTCAAACAAATAATGCAAATGACAGTGTTGTGTCAGGATTAAATTGGTGTATACTGATACCAGTCGATGGTGTGATCTGTGTGTTGTGTTATCACAGCTGTCTGTCAGGAAGGTAACCACAAACATAAACACACAAACACGCTGTACACACGCCATTCACGGTCATGTGGTCTATAATTTGAAATTTTCTCAAACAGGAGTCTATTAGGAGGTGCAATCAATTGCCTCAAAGACCCGAAACAAAAAGGGAAGCTTTATCATCAGCAAAAACAGATTCTTCCAGTTCCTCCCTCTCCTCAGAAAATCTACGAAGGAGGAGACCCTGATCAAAATTCATTGCCTCAGCCTTCTAACCATTTCCACCCAGTGACACTGTAGTGAGTTAACACTACGAAAAAAAATAGACCAGATAAATAAACAATGAGGTGAGATGCTCTTCAGTCAAGGCTTTAAATAAACAACCCATCTCCCCACGTCTCTCAGAACAGAGGGCCACCTACCCTGTGGTGCTTAACGCCATGCTAACAGCCAATCCCACCGGTGCCGCGCTGCTGTCCTCATATCAACATTGTCATCAACATGAGTCAAGTGGAAGGTAATGGAGAGTGTCTGTGCCAATTTGGCTTTCACACCCGCCCGCCCCTTCCGCTATCTGCTCTGATTTTAATAATCCCTTGCCAAACCCAAACAGCTTCCTCCGCGACTCCGCCTCTGCTTCTTCGCTGCTGCATACAGTCTATGCCACTCTCCCTGACACAGGCAGACAGGAAGCTCAACATTCATTTAGCTCAGAATAAGGAGTGCCCGTCCAGCTGACAAAATATTATTTTCCTCTGCTGACAGCCTCACCAGTTAAGCTTGTCCTTTATTATTTCTCCTCTTCTTCTCCCTACTGCTTCCCCTCATCATCACGCTTCCTCTGCGCCACTGTCTGAGAAGGGGTCTACAGCTAATGCTGAAAGGGAAGAAGATTTTCAATCCATGGATTAGAACTCCAACATCAAATTATATGGGCTGAGCCTGTGTGTGTGTGTGTGTGTGTGTGTGTGTGTGATTTTGAATAGTGTCTATAATAATTACATATTCTTATATGTATGAAAGACAGTCAGACAGACGGACATATAAGGCTCTATGTACACTATGTCTGCAGGGCGCCTACCTCCTGGTCTGCCAACATATCATCTGTTACCTTAAGTACAGAGTGTGTACATGTGCGTGTCTGTGTCAGGATTCTCCAGGCAGCACACAGGGCCTCATTAGTACTATACTTTAAATCATCCAGTCTCCATTGTCTTGTCATTAGCTCTTTACAAAGCAGATGTTGAGGAGCCCCGTGTGTTTCATAAGGCAACAGGGACACAAACAGGCGCCGCCCGTCTGAGACACTCCACTCCACAGCTATTAGAGCACAGGAAGAAACACAGTCTCTCTCTCTCTCTCACACACACACACACACACACACACACACACACATCACTGTCCTATCTCTTGCTGCTGCCTGTCTACCCAGCTAGGCTAAATACACAGGCCCATTTACAGTAATGAGTTTGTCCTGAATATTTAGCAGCACGCCCCAGGCCGCTTTAAAGCCACTTATACGCCGGGTTAAAGTCAACATTATTTTAAAGGGGGTACCTAACAGCCTGCTGTAAAGGAAACATAATAAATTGGGGCTTAGGTGCACATTCTAAATCACAATACTGCTGAGAACGGTCTTACGTACCCAGGGGGGGAACATGGCTTCTCTCATATTGTGCAACCATGTGGCCTCTGTTACAATGCACTGGCTTTTGACTGATTTTCTGCTTTTAGTAAGTCCTGTCTGCTTAGTGATGGGCTTGAATCAGATTTGATATAGTGACATGTCTGCTAAACGAGGGAGTGCACTAATGTTGTTAAAAATGTATTGGCCACTTTTTTCCTTTGCTATGGGGAAATATGTGGACAATATCTTCTTTTGAAATATGTTATGAAGATTGTTTGGAAAATTGCAGCAACAACTAACAAATGCCTATGTGATTAGCTTTACACTGAGGGAATGAATACATGGCTCTAATCCTCTGATATTACTTGTCGTTGCTGTTTGTGGAATAATCATCATCATTCAACAGTATTAGCAATTGAGCAATGAGTCAATTACAGCCACTGAAAAACAAGACAATATTGCCACATTGGAGCAGCTTTATTGCATCCCAACTGTCATGATTCCAGTAAACCTAAATATTCCTACCTTAAACATACATTTACTGTAGAGAGTTGACTAACAACTACATAAAGGTTTTGTGGTTGCATTGGTTGAAAACTACAAGAAAAATATCCAAAGTTTTACGTGCTATTTTACAATATATATATATATATATATATATATTTTTAAATCTCCCAAAGGTGTTCACGAAAAGAGGAAGGCAGAAATCATCACATCTGAAAGGCTGAGCCTTTGAATATTTTGTATTTTTTCTTCATTTACACTTTAGAATGAACCTAGTGAGTGATTGATTATCAAAATAGTTGTTGATTGAGTTTGTCAAAATCGCCAAATAAAATGATCAGCTTATTATTTTTCTCATTTTATTCTAATTTGCAACATTTATTTAAATCTTATAATAGTGTTCTGTAAGTATTTTTCAGGTATTAACCAAATATGTTGATAAGCAAAAGGTGGAGCAATCTACATCACTGGGATGAGTCCAGCTTACTGACTTTTTCTTGCTTTTCATGGTGTTTTGCCTTGTGACCTGACTAAGGAGAGATCCAGACTCTGTAGATCAAGCTCAACATGTCATAGAACATGTGAAACCAGTAGAAAATGCCATCATTAATTCTAAGAACCCAAATTAAATGTGTTTTTGTCCAGTCAACAGGCTAAAACCAAAGGTATTCATTTGACAGTAATGTAAAACACAGTAAAGTGGGAAATCATTTTTCATCAGCTTTTTTCTCTTTATGACTTTAACTGCTAAATCCAATTAATGATTAACTGATTATCAAAATTGTTGATTATTGATTACCTGAACTTTTATAAGGCTTTGATAATATTGCTCATTTGATTTTGATATAATATTTCGAAATTGGAAGTCTTTCTCAGTATATTCTGGTGTTGACTCATAAGGTATGTAGATGCACAACACATCAGAGAGACACAGAGAGAGACATAGAGAGAGAGAGAGAGAGAGAGAGAGAGAGAGAGAGCCCTTGGACTTTACAGAGCAACTGACTTTACTGCCTCTGTATAACAAAGAATTGACCTTGCATTTCCTAATGTTGTCAGGTTACAACACAACACTTCACTTGACAACACGTGTATTATTTGTGTCTTACCTTATATAGTTCCTTATATTCCTCTTGATTAAAAAGTTAATCCATTACAGGTAGGGGAGATATGACCAGCGTCATTTGCGGTCACTTATTACTAAAATTTCTCTACGACAGCTATGTGTACCTGTTACAAAGCTGTAAAGGCCACACAATTCAACAGCAAATATGCCACCACGCACTAAAACAATATTACTATAGAAAGCTTATCTGTCGCTGTCACTGAACGTCAACCGAACACTGCACTGAACGGTTTATGTAAACAGCCGTGCGGTTTCGCGAGCGGCGTCTGTGCTCAGAACTCAAATTTAACCAATTTTAATCGATCGATCAGATATCTCAATCAATCAGTGCAGTATGATAACCAGTTACTTTTGGCGCTGTTTCCGGGACAGAAAGCGTCCGTGACAACAACTCCGGAAGTAGCTCCACGAAAACTTCCGCTGCGTAGGAAAAGTCCAACCGACAAACAAAACGGGGATTGTTATAGACTGAATAATAATCACCAAAGATACTAGCATCCCATTAAACACGTATTTTAATACATTCTTCTGTGTTTGTAAACAAAATTGCCTTTTGGTCGTTACTTATGCATACAAATTTTATTGTAAATGAAGAATCTCCTCTATATAGAAGTTAGCTGTGCCGTACGTCAACACATGGTGCCAGTAAGAAACAAGGATCCAACACACATCATTGGTTTACTAATACAAATGAGGGAAGTCGCTATGAACGTGTCCGCGAGGTTAAACATTCTGTCGGAAGAAGCAGCCAAACACCGGTAGAAATCACTGCCACCTTACTGGATGGTGCGTCACTGTCAGAGTTTTGGCGCGCGCCTGTACCTAACTGCGGACGTAGGGTCATTAGCGTGGTATGACAGGTACCTGGTCAGTCAGCTGTGTTTTAAGACAAACTAAACATTTCTAAATGATCAATATATGATGTTTGGTCATTTCAGTGATTTGAGACCGTAAAGGTGCAAAAGATATTAAAAGATACTCACGTGGCATAAAGTTTTAGTGTACCCAAATTTTGATTACATGCAGGTAATTACCCTCAAACTTTGTAATGAACTAGCTTAGTCAAATGAAATTCCTAAACATAACATAAAGTGTGTTAATATGCAGTTAAAACCATGCAAATGTCCCTGCCTTTACAGTCGCGATAGTGAGTCAAGTCATGCAGTCAAACAAGAATGCAGCATGATTTTCCACGAAGTAAATGAGCTATTTACCGTGTAATTAACTCTAATGGACACTTGTCTTTTCTTTCAGTTTCTTCTTCTGTGATGAGATCATGTTTTCCAGATATCTGGATCAAGAACCCTGATAAGAAGAAAGAGCTCTGATCCAGGGATCAAACAACTGCGGGAATACTTTAGGTGGCTCCAGTGAGTAGAGATCCTTTCAAACATTTTAGGAAAATGGCAGATCCATTTCAACCAAAGCTATAACACAGTTTTTCCAAATAGGACAGCAATTTATGATCCGCCAACCAGAGAGGCTACAGTGAGAGGATAAATTAATACTAGTCTCAGTAGCAAATATGAAGAAAAACCAAGCAAATATTTATGTTTACTTGATGAATAAAAGTTCCATCACCCATCAAACCGTCAAACTGTTGAAATTTTCCAAAGATAGTTCTCTGTGTGTTAAATACATACCAATGAATTACAGGTGCCGCTTTTTTTCTGACATAGTTCTAGAGTTTCAATTCATCATATAGTCTTTCACAGGTTAATTTAATTTTGGATAAATGAAATAAATTAAATTCATACCTGTTGTGTTTAAATTCTTAAATTGTGCCATAATTCTGGACTCTTATCTTAATGATCACTTTGTGCTATTTTTTTACAATTCATATCCAACTGAATGATTTAGCTAAATTTTAATTACAAACTAATTATAAATATGTTATTTACAATGTTCGACGGAGCTCTTGATTGATGTAACCTTTATAACAATGGAACTGGGAATTAACTGCATTGAACATTGTTTATTTGATTTTAATTGCCCACTGCCCCCATAAAATTAGCTTTTGCTTTATAACAGGAAACAAAGTTCTGGGTTGTTCGCTCTATATTATTGTAAAGCAGATGTCCATAAACCGACGAGTGATTATCTTTCCAGGTCTATGAGCAGGCCAGCACCCATCTCATAATCCCCAGGTTTTGTCCAGGAAAAGTTTTTGGCAGCTCAAAGTGCAGGTCAGTCGGATGATCATTATCATGGTGATGGATGAATGTTCAAAATAATTCATATCCAATCACCCTGATTAGGTCAAGACTGTTCATCTTGAGCTACTTCCAACACTTGACCGTGTAGAACTCCTTTTGCTGAAATCCCAAGACTGACATACAACACCACTGTTCTCCCTGTCATTTGTTTTGTTTGCCCTCCACCAGGAAAGTGGGTTGTGACCCAGACTATGTGTCAAGGAAAGTTAAGAATGGTTCCTGGCCCGCAGAGGATCGCCATGAGGTGGCCATTTCCACTGAAAGCCCAGCTTCTGCCTTCACTCCTGTCAGGCAGTGGGAGGCAGAAGGTAACAGTGGGAGACTAGCAGGGCCCAAGGGTGGAGGGTCTTCTCATGGTCCAAGAGCCCGCCGTGAGAGCTATGTTCAACGGGTGAGGTGTCACTTAAAATACCACAATCACAAATCACAACAACTCATCCACGTGAGATTAAAAGTTGCAAAGTATGATAACAATGGCTATTCTTTCATCTTCACAGGTCATGCGCAGGCATGGCCAAAGCTTACTACTTCCCTCCTCCTCCTCATACCTCCATCACCATGTCATGGCTAAACCCACATAGAAAACCTCAAAATCCTACAACGTCCAGTATACCTGGTGAGCCACATTGTCCAGCACCTTTGGGGTGTTAGACTAAAATTATGTAAAAGATATGGTCTTGATTATATTATGCTGTAAGGGTTCTCAGTTATAAAAAGCAGTTCTCAAATCTTGATGGCTTTGACTTTGCTTCTGATTGGTTGCTCAAACTGTTACTTAACAGTTATTATTAAAGTGTTTTTTTAAATGTAGGAATATTAGCTTGTTGTAAATCGTGTTTAAAAAGTCTAAAACTGCCCCCTTTTTCTTTGGCAGAGCAATTGTGGATACGAATTTCCAACCCAACAGATGATCATCCAGTGGAGACGAAGACGGTCAGCTTTGTTGATGTTGACTTCTAAGCTGGAGACAGAGCTCAGACCCTATCATCAAAAAAGGAGGTGTGTATATGTGTTTGTTTGTGTGGAAGCACATTGCAGAGAAGCACTAAAGCGTGTTTCTAATAATCATTTCATAAACTTTTATTGGTCTACACTCTCTTCACTTGAATGACCTTTTTGGCTTTTGTATGTGTTTGACATTATTAATGGGGTCTTTAATATAGGGCCGCCGAGACTGTAAGCTCTTGAATTTCTCAAGTTACTATGACCCTCATCATCTACAGTCACAGGTAGACATGCATACATACCCCACCTCCATCCACCCCAGATCAGCCACTATACATCTCTAAAATAACTATGTTTCATCAAGAAGATCAGCCGTCTAATCTCCCTTTATGTCATACATTTCAATGGAAAGGACATGAAGAGCAAGCAGCATCATACTCAGGTCACCAATTAACCACCACTGTCAGCTGATCTGAGAGTTTTGGATTGGCAGCCTATTAACAATACCGCTCCACTGTCCTGTCCATACTCTTACCCAAGTGGATCTCCATCAGATTACACATTATATGCTCATGGCTTCATTCTGTAATTTCTGAGTCCATATATTTTTATATTATGACAGTCAGGAATGACCCTCAGGGAACTTTTGATGCCCATTCACTTCTATTTCATTACCCTCCTGCCTCACTTTTTCCCTCCTTCTGCCATCCATCTCTTTGAGTGCCATGTTTTCCTCTTCCATATACCTCTTACATTTCATCACTGTTCCCTTATCCCTCCAGGCAATGGACACAGACTTTAGCAATGTCGGTAGTATGACAGAGTGCGGCCTTCACTGAAGCCTTGACCAATCAGAAGTGCCGTGGTTCCCGGTCTGCTGCCACCAATGCCATACCCGATCTCCTCTTAGAATACGCAGCAGGTAGGACCAGAATTACTTCAGACTGCAGAAATTCCCCACCTGTTGTTGCAGGCTAAGCCCCAGGGGTTGAATGAAAGTATATCCTGTTCCATAACAGTTTTAAATTTGACAGCTGCCTTTTTTTGTGTATTATTATTATTATTATTTTTAAATCAGTGTCAATGGATTAAACCATAGTTTAGGGCTGCAACAACAATTATTTAAATAATTAATCAGTTAATCTAACAACTGCTTTTTGGATCAATTAATTGTTCTGTCGTATAAAAGGAAATAGGAAATATTGGAACAAAATCACATCACATTTTCTTTCATGAGCTCTTGGTGACATCATCAACGCCTTCTTTTGCACAACCAACCAGCAAAACCCAATGATGTTCAGTTTAAAATGATTAAAACAAAGCAAAGCAGCACATCCTCATTGGACAAGGTGAAACTTGACATTTGCTTGTAAAACTTACTTGAACGATTCATTTTACTCTCCTAACACCATATCTGCCATAACCATTGGTACTTGAAGGTTGTGTGTCTATTATGTCACAGGGTAACGCCACGTCTTGTCTTCCCAAGAAACTTGTGCAGCAGGTCATGTGTAACCTGCCTCGTTACTAACCTCCCTGGCTGGCACCAGCACAGTGAAAATACACCCAGGTGTTGCAGTCTCGATGGGCAGGCTCTTGGCCTTTTCAGAGATTTGCCATTAGGTAATCCCCTTATTTCTTGTTAAAAGTATTCATGTCGATTTTACACTTTAGTTGTTTAGATGTTGGGCAAAAGAGATGCTTAACCTCTCTTCCATTAAATGTAATTTTCTTTACACTGCTCTCATATGTGTGTGGCCTTCAGTTACTGTCTGTCCAGTGAGGCCACTTGTCACCCACTCCTGACCTGCCTGCCAACACTGTTACATTTCCACAGCGCACCGTACATCTTCCCTCAGGCTCTTCCAGGGGAGCTCCACCTGTCACTGCCAGGTAACAACATACACACACAGGGAGAAAGGTGGTCCTTATTTATGTATTATTTTAAATGTGCCAGTTTTTCTCTTCTTCACCATCAGAGCCCCAGAGTCCCACAGACAGAAATGCATATTCCTTAACGACAATTGTGGTTTTAAGTAACCCCTGCCTCTCTGGCTCAGGGATTTTGTGCTGCCTCAGGGACCAGGAGCCCCCAGGCATCAGCCAGGATCTTTGGCATGGAACCTTTTGACTGTGGGAGCGCTCCACCCTGCTGTCTCGAGCTGTGAAACAACTAACCCACCTCTTGGTACAGGCCGCTGTTAAGGTAAATACTGTGGAACTTCTGCATTGCTATTCTCGTTGGATGTTGTGTTCACTAGTATTTAGACAGCAGACAACTAACAAAAGTAGGATTATTGTGATCTGTATTGATCTGAGTTTTTTTTTTAAATCTGACAAATCTAATTTAAATCTCAACAAACTTCAGCTTCTTCTTCTACAGTATTCTTAGAGCTTGCTAACTCCCTAGTGTGATGTTGAGCCCGAAGATGATGCTGTTTATCTCACCGAAGGACTACGTGCTGAGAAAGATGAGGTTGTACTTGTGGATACCCTGCTGAACCTCCTGTCTGTGCTGGTGGAGTTCTGGTGTCAGCAGAACTTCAAACTGAACCAGAACCTGGTGGAAAAGGGCCTGAAAGACCTGGCAGAGCACTTTGCTGTTGTCAGCCAGGGTATGGAACAAAAAAAAAACCCCAAAACAAAACAAAATTGCAGAATAGGAAAAATATCTGTTTTCACTTCCCCTGAAAGTTCTGCTGTGGTCTGTCACATGTAATGTTCCTTTTAAATTTCATTTAATGTATGTATTGTGTGTGTGTGTGTGTGTGTGTGTGTGTGTGTGTGTGTGTGTAAATGACAAGATGACTAATACAGTACTTTTCAGCTGTTACTGCTTTAAAGAAAACTTTAAAAATACAAAGTGCACTTAAATATATTAAGTAATTTAATCACAATACTTAGCTTAAAAATTAACATTGTCATTTTGAATATGCAGCACTGTATGGAATAGCTTTCTTCAAACAATCTAATTTTAATTTTGCTGAATGATTTATATGTTCCCCTTGTTCTGTCCTCTAGATGTGTCTCCAGTGGTTCTGGTGGAGCTGGTTGCCAGGATTTCCTCTACCAGACTTAAGCTGGTGATGGCTGATGCCATATTTAGGAATCTCTGTTGCAGAAATGGAAACACTGTGGGAGATGAACCCTTCTCACTCAAAAAAATGGGTGTGTATATATGTGTATTTGTTGTTCTTCATTTGCTTTCCCATTATTTTCCCACTGCTTTCATCAGCCCTGTATTGCACGGGCATTTTTGCCATTGACTTGTCAAAAATTGAGGCGCACACTTCTTAACTTAGGTGAATCACGACAGTCATGTACTGTTTAGTTTAATAAGCCATAAGTGTTCAGTTGGCATATTTAGTTAAAGAGGAAGGAAATTTCATTTTCTTTCAGTGTGATTCTGGTGAAATAAGTTTATATGATTCTGATAAATCAACACACAAAAAAGTTTGTAAAATACAACAATTAATTAAGGAGTTGAAAATAATTAATAATTTAAAATGTTTCTGATAAATACACTAGTTTTAATCATTTTGTTTTTCTTTTTGGTGTTATGTTAAAGAGGCATAAAGCACAGATGTTCTGCATTAGTTAGCCTGGCAGTGTGAAAACTGGTATAGATTATATTACAGTTCAGTGCCACAGAGACAAAGATTGCTGATGTGGTCAACCCATTACATGGAAGTTGCAGTAGAACATCTGGCTTTTCACTCACCGCTGGTGTCTTTAAATTAGTCCCCCAAAGACACAAACATTCACCTGAAGTGTAAAGGCAGTGTCTAACCTTGTGTGTTCATGCGAATGTCTGACAGGTGCTGTCCTACCTGCCTGCTCTGGGAAGCTTTCAGGCCTCGAGTCCCAGCGTGCTCGCCCAGACGGACCCTCCCACACAGCTGCACCAGCTAGGAGATCATTGCAGGTCGTTACACGCAGCTGTCTGTTTTATAACACTGTTTATCCTTCGGCTACATTTACATACGTAAACAAGAGCCCGAAGTATGAACATGTGAGGACAGTACATGCAGAGGGGCTGTACAGAAGCCGTATAAGTCTCAATTAATTTTAAACCAACTTAAACATATTTTGGCTTTCCAAGTTCTTTTCTCATTTAGTTTTTGTACTAGACTGAATTTTAAACATCCAAATCCTTAAGTGAATTCTACTTTAAAAATCAGTCTTGAACACTCTTGTAACTAATTTTTTTAGTTGGCTGTATCACATCCAGTCATTGTGGTTTGTTGCTTCCTCAAAGATGTTTGAAGGCAAAAGCTCAAAGCACCATTGGAGAGTTAAACAGGTACAAAAATGGAGTGTAACAGTATACATGTTGTCATCAGATTTACTTTAAGCTGCCAAAAGAGAATTCAAGCACTTTTCATCCTGTCAAATCAGTTGTATCATTTCAGTTTTGTTGGCTTGAGTGTCTAAAATAACAGAACTATTCAACCAGCAGTCTACACTACCTCCATTGTCAGGTTTCCACCCAGAGGTTTAAGGCCAGACAGCATGAGGCAAAACGGGGGGAAATGTACAGATTTGATGAGAAATGTGAGTGAAAGGGAACAAAGGAACACCTGGAGAGAGGAGGAGTGTGTGTGTGTGTGTGTGTGGTGTGTGTGTGTGTGGGGGTTGGCATGAATGGTAACTGAGGGAAAGCTGGAGAGAGGCAAATGGAGGTCAGACGGAGTGTGAGGAGTTGGCATGTGATGGGTCATGCCCAGGTCTGATCCTATCAGTGTGTGCTGGCTGACAGAAGGGGTGCAGAAGGGAGGTTAGA
Organism: Lates japonicus; assembly: GCA_033238685.1. Taxonomy (NCBI): domain Eukaryota; kingdom Metazoa; phylum Chordata; class Actinopteri; family Centropomidae; genus Lates; species Lates japonicus. Next base: position 88,320 of record BRZM01003052.1, on the reverse strand, counting down.
CCCCCTCCTCCCACACACACACACACACACACACACACACACACACACACACACACACACACACAGTGCTGAGTCTGATTTGGACAGGAAGCCGACAGATAGATGGACTAGGATATCCCATCAGGCCTTTGTGTCTTCCCTTATGACCACCAGCTCTCAGCATTCTACTGCCCCTCTCTTGATCTTCCCTCTCGCATACTAAATCCCTTTCTGAATGCAATCACACACATATACACAGACACACACACACACACACACACACACACACACTCACTCTCCACACCCCATGTCAGACATCTGCTCTTCCACCAGCAGGTAGTTGGCCTGAAGAAGGGCAAAAGTCACCAGGGAGCAAGTTCATGTGAAGGCTACTGGTTCATGCACTGACCAGATCCCCTCTCCCCTCCGTCACTGCTCTCTCTCTACTTTCTGCTTTCCCCACAGTTGATTTAGTTTGTTTTGACATAGACATGAGAGGAACTGAATAAAACACAGAATGCAATCTGTGCGGGTGAGATAAAGAAATGCCAAAGGGCATGGAGAATCATTTGACCCCAAAAGAAAGAATGAAATCAAAATGACAAAGCCTGTGATAAATTGAGAACAGACACCAAAAGTAAATCTTGTTTCCTCATTCCTCATGGTTGAATTCATGATATTATACATATTTACAGTGACGTTGACACTCTTAATCAATTAACACATCTTATGTTGAAGCATTTATGAGTCTGACACACTCCTCAGTCTCAATGCATATTCAATACAATCAATTTTCTCTATGTTGTTGGAGCTGCTATGACTCAGTAAAAAAACAGTGCATAACAAGATAAAAAACATGAAAACAGAGACGTATTGGTGTTAAATGGTTTCAGTTTTGTTTGAGCTACCGTTTCAAACTGTCAGTAGAGATAGATGAGACAACATCCTGGCAAGATGTTGGGTATTGGATTTATGGAAAGAAGGTCATAAAGGTTGAAAGGAGCCATATGACCCCTTTATCTTTCATTTCTGGCTGTTAGAACACATGAGGTTGTTTGACTGTGACTTGAGGCTGCTGTAGTTTGAGAGATGGTGAGTGTGCTTCTTCTGCACCAACACACAGCCTGGCATTAGGGCACACGTCCAAAGCCATACCAAGCTGACAGGATGGCTGATTGACCGACTGTTTAGATAGCCGTTTGACTTGCCGGCTGGCTGGGTGCGGTGGCAGTGAGTGCTGTTAGCGGAAGGGAAGCTGTAATTAAACTGAGGTTTTCCTCCTGCTGGCTTAATCAAGCTCTGTGCATTGCTGTTATCTTTTCAAACCATTTCACTATGTCATTATTTTGGCTCCATCTCCTCTGACCAAATCTGTACATAGTCTGTGTGAATTGCTGGATTAAAGAAAAGCTTGTAAATAAATTGACCCTACTAATATTTCACAATGGACACAGACAGGTAGTGGGAGATTCTGTGATTTTTGGTAGAATTAAAGTAGAAAATGTAATGTATTAGCCTCTTCTTGCTGTGGCATTGGACATGCAGTTCCTGATTACTTCCATTATTGCTCACAAGTTTCTTGAACGTCGGCCTCCAAGGGCACATGTTGCCCCAGGCCCAGAAATGATCGCTGGGCAACTGACAGCATGCTAGCCTCCTAAAGTAGGCCATGAGGGAAGGAGAGACTGGGGCGACCACAAGCACAAGTACCGTCAACCACTGCTTCCAGCTTATACGGACAAGGGGACGCTCGGGTGAAGTGGTTTGAGATGAGAAGTAGTGCACCCTCATCCTAGACACTCTTATGGACTCTTCTCTCTTGCACACACACACGCATGTACACACAGAGCTCGTCTCATCTCTTCTCAGCCTTGTCCCTGCTAATAACAAGCAACGTGACAGGACGTGTGTTTCCTCCTCACTGCTGGGAGCTCCTTCCTGGCTTCTGAACAAGCCAATTACCAGGGAACAAGCCTCTTCCCTGTAATACGGATGGCACTGCGCTTCAATGCGACGCGCGCGCACGTGCACAGACGTATACACACAAGACACCTGTCAGGCTTCCTGCAGGCAGATCTCCCATACCCACTCACAGGACTAGTGACAGCCCAGCTATTAGCATGCCACTACTTTGAAGAGGCTTCACTTTCTTTTACTAGTTATTCTTCCTAATGTGCTTGCTCACATCGAATTCTCCGTCTCTGTGTTTGGCGTTAAGTGGGAGGAAAAGTGCTTTGGAGACGGGAATGGAGGATTGGGTGTGTGTAGTGTGTGTATGCCCAACACAGTAGGGGTTTGACAGATATTGTCAGATTTCATATAAGATGATACAGCGCCACAAGGGATTCATTTGCTAATGGCACTTCTCACAGTACAGTGATGCCCGTTCCACTTTCTGTACCACTGGGTCTCCTCGCAGTCATGATGAAATGGTCAGCAACTGAAATGCCGGACTTAATCTCTTATTGAATAAGGTTCAGTACATACATGTATATCTTCCCATAAGCCCTTTGACCATGTCCTTTGTTTCCAAACAGAACCCAGAGCTCTTTGGTGAACGAAACAGGCCCGGAGGACGAGAACCTCCCCAGAGGTTTGAACAGAGTCAACGCAGCAGGTGCGATGCACTCGCACACCATACATTCGCACACACACTGCTGCTTGACGATCTAGCTTCACATTTGCCAAGGAGCGGACTTTTAATGGACTGATGCACTGCACTGGGTCATCAGTAAAGAGGGACATGATAGCTCTGTCATCACTTTCAGTTTAATGAAGAGCACATAATGTATGGAGAGAGTGATTGATTTGCATCAGACCACGCTTCCATCTAGTGAGCTGTAAGGGCAACTTTTGCTGCATAAGTACGCCTGTCATGTACATTCGGGGGCAAAGTTTGGTCCGTATTACCACCTCTGCATCACGCCTCCTCCTCCACTTGTTCCAATTCGCATTTAAATTCACCACTGCGCTCTTTGTTTTGTTTTGTTTTGTTCCTCATGTCTTATTTACCTTTTTAAAAAGTAATAGATAAATAGATAAATGGCCTGGACAGAAATAATGGGTTTCTCACACAAAACAATAACATATTAGTAAGCACAGTGCGCCTCAGATCCTCATTTAGGGATAATAAATGCAGCAATTGGTGCTTACTGCAGATATACATGTGGCTACTGGTGGAATTTCCTGCAATTGGGGGCATGGCACTCCTGTATGAGGAACTCGGAGGTGTCAGGCTCATCCCCCTCCACCTGATCAGAAAAGGCCCTGTGCGGTGTGGAAGAGGAGGGTGGAGGGTAAGGAGAGGGAGGTGGGAGGGAGGGGCTGGGGCAGGATCTCAAACTGGTAGCATGTGTTGTTTTTCCCTCGTGATCTCTATACGATCACGGTCGGCGTACGATGAACCATGGCTGACATCCTCCCCTCTCGCCCTCTCATCCCATTCTCTCACTCTCTCTCTCCCTCTTCCTCCTCTTACAGGCTTTTTCACCCACATATGTAAGCTCACTTTCTTATTTGCTGCACTTCTTTGCTTTGGAGCATCTGTCTCGCCTCCTGGAACCTCGGTATCTTTGTCACAGTAGCTGAGAGGGGTTGAGGGATTTGGGATGAACTTCTCTTTTCAGTCCATATTTGCTTCTGGAAGCTCAGCAATTTCAATTTAAAATCAACCTGAATATAGCATAGATAGTCAAGAAACAAGAACCCGGGCGTGTATTTTCCTCCGCTTAGAATCTAACACTTTTAGCTTCACATCGTCCTCAGACAAATAACTAAGTCATCATTCATGCAGCATAGTTCAAAACTAGGCTGATTGTTCTTAGGCTTAAGCTACAACTTTGCCAGGAAGTAAAGGTGCCTTAAATGGACTGTGCTTATATGGCGCTTTTCTAGTCTTTTGACCACTCCGGCGCTTCCTGAATCACATTCACCCCATTCACACACACATTCATACAACACTTGTCTATACAATAGTGCTCACTGAACCTGCGCGTTGTTCGCACACCGGTGGCCACGCCGGAGCAGTTGGGGTTGATATCTTGCCGGATACTTGGCGCGCAGACTGGAGGGCAGGTCAGACCACCCGACCTTCTGATTGGTGGGCGACATCTACCTCCTGAGCCTGGCCGCGTAACTGAACAAAGGTAATTCTTTTTCTACTGAAGTATTACACAGTCAGTAGTTGCCATAACCGCAACGAGGTCGGCAATGTACTTGGATGTGGTAAAATAGATCTCACCACAAAGGTCTATCAGTAGCTGTTCTGGGGCTTTCAGCTGTATCACCTGTCTACTTCCTCAACAGGAAACATTTCCTTTCCTTTCATGCGCATAACAGTAGAACCATTTTGTCTTAGCACTTTAAGGCCCTCTCATCTGTGTTGGCTTAAACATTGAGGCTGAAAGTTGTTGACATCTTCCTCCCGCCAAGCTTTATTGGCACGATTAGGGTGGACATGCTTCAACTTTTTATTCATATCAGTGCATTTGGCTTTATGTCGTATGAGCCTCAACACTGAGTGGGGTGTAATCAGCTAAAGCAGACTGGGACGGACTGCACCTCAATTCCTGTTGGTCATGGGCACACTCTGGAGTCAGGAGTGGGTGGGCAGGGTGGTGCTTATAAACCACCTCAGAGTGGAGTGGAAGTTAGCTGATGAAAACCTGCCTCTGCCTCAGTAACGTTCATTTAATTCAACTTTCTAGTTTATGATCTGTTTTTCTTAATAAATTAAGATTTCTATTTAGAGCCATTGATTCAAAGTCAGATTCCAAAAGATTCCTACTACGTGCAATCAATAAGAAATATATACTCAGTATAACAAAAAAGATAATAGAGCAAAGGTTTATGAGCCTGAGTAATGGCTTAAGTCAGGCTCCGTGCTTCCCCTGTTGGAAGAGAGGAAGCATCAGGGCGCTGTTGCTGACCCATGTTGTTTTGAGGATTAATGGATATATCTTGTATTAAAATCTTCACCAGTGGAATTTTTAAGGACGGTCACTTATGTTAAAATGATGATTCTTTGAGAAGCACAGTGAAAGCTGCAGTAATCTTGATTCAGGAGATTAACGTGCTGCCATTGCTCTCGAGCCAGGCAGCAATGGTCTTCAAATAGTTTTAAATATGTCAATAACTGGCACAGAATGCCACCATCTAACACATTCCTGACCGTGGCATTGTTGAGCTTCCAGCAACTCTTTGGTCCAAGGATCAGCAGGCTAGCGACCACTTTACAGGACTATGCGGCCAGACTGGGGATATAAAGAGCAACACATACATTCTTTTCTATTAAAAGTGTATGAAGCAGGATTTATAGAAAGGACAGGGGATTTATCCTTCCGTTAGCATAAAATGCTGAGCATGCAATTACCCCTATAATAGGCGTTGTGTCCAAGTGGAGCCATTAAAGTATTTAACAGTCACGTGGATTAGCTTCTGGCGTTTGCGAGGATGTGTACACATGGGGTTAGCCAGTGGAATGGGTGTTTTAATCTGGCATTTTAGAGCCCGGTGTGTAGAGCAACCCATGTAGAACACTGGCGGTGCCACTGAGTACAGCTTACTCGTAGGACTGTAGTTTGTCCTGCGCTCACCCTCTGTTGGGTGTTTTGATTTTGAATTGGACATATTGGTTTGCTTCATTGATTGGCCTCATTATTATTATGATACTGATGCTGTACAGCCACCAGGTGTCTCTGCTTTCTGATGGTACATTCCACACCCATGCTATTAAGTTAAATCTGATTTTTACAATACGAAACATACTCTCAGATGAAAATCAGCCTGGCGGCAATTAAACTGTCAGACCGATGATTGAGTTGTAAAGTAAGACATTACTATATAATCATAAGACAGTTACACTGCACTAATAAAAATACATTATGATGTTGCCTATTGAGGTGCATACCACCATCTAACAAAGTGCGCTGATAATTTGCATTTGCATACCTCGTCATCAGCCTGTGGTGTATTCACTGCTTCCGACTGGCAATTAAAGCATTAGTATAGAAAAAGAATGACAGTTTTCACGCGACCTATGAATGTCTTATGGAAGCCTGGGATCAACTATATGATGCAACATAAAATACTCTAAATACTTTGTTTTATAGTTTGGTAGAGAGTGGGTGCTTCAGCGCAGAGGCTACACCAACCGATAATCATCTCTCCATTAATCCATCTCCGTTATCCTGGTGTTCAAAAGGTTTGTTCAGTAGCGACATTTGTAACTGAAATGTGCTGAGAATATTGTAATATATCAGCATATGTTTGTAAAAGATATCAGCACTGAAAAATGTGTACTTTTAAACTTAAACTTACTTCCGTTGTCAGGCTTAGCATTGTATTTCTAGGACAACATAAATGATCCTCCTTTTGATAACAGTCCTTCCATTCCACGTTTTATCCCCTTCCACTCTTCGCCTCTTATTCCAGTGGATGGCATTTAATGCATCTTCTGCATCCTCAAGACACCTCCTGGAAGAATTCTTCAAGTCAGACTAGGATCCAGCTTTTTTTCAATGTTCCCCGTAACGAAATGCAGGAAACCTTTACTCTCCTCACTGTTTCTTTCTTGCCCCCTGTTTCCTCCTCCTCCTCCTCCGCCACTCTTTGCTGATCTGTGCTCTTTCTGTAATACTTCAGTGGAGCCCCTGTACAGACGTGGCATCTAGGGAGGCCCAGTAAAACATTTATTACAGGCTTTGCAGTCCTGTATTATACTGCTTCAAGCACAGAGGCCACTCATGCTTGGCCTTTAACTTCCCTCTGAGACAGCCATACATGAAAGGGGCTCTGGCCCACTAATATTCCTGATTTAATATTGTATCAAGAAAAAGTGAGGACAGGTGAAAATGAAAAAAAAAAAGGGAAGGGGGTGTTTAAAATCTCGTCAGGAGATCCTTGGAGTTTTCCATGGATGTTCCTGCTAGTTTGCTGATTAAATATCACGTGGTGGCCTGGCAATGCCAATGAACTTTGAACCCTGGATCTGTGAAGATCGCACAGAACTGTGCGTGGGCTGTCTACCATAACTTCCTCTCAAGTAACAATGTGGGGCCAGGCGGACGGGCAGGGCTACTTTCTCACTACCACATTCATTCACTCTTGACTGCCCCTATAATATTAGCACTGTTGGAGCTCGGGTGTAAGTGGAAAAATCTCTGTGTCTATAAAAATTAAAGATCGGTGGTCGCCCAACTCTCCATCTAATTCCCCCCTTTTTTTTTTCCTTTGAAAGATACCCCCCCTTTCTCATCCACTCTCTCGTCGCATCCTCATTGGCGGGTGCGATAGCACAGGTCAGGCTCTTTTTTTTTTTTTTTGGTGTTTGGGGACTGTTTCTGTGGTATTTGTGGGTGTGTTCACCCACATGTGGAGGGACAATAGGCAGGACATCGGGCACACCTAATTTGGATTTCTCTCTTCTCTTCGCCTCTTCTCTCTTTTGGGTGTATTTTGTCCGTTGTGTGTCCTGGTCGAGAACCCTCCTCCACAGAGCTTGCAGAAGGAACAAGTAGAGCAGTGTTTCAGATCCTGGCGCTTCCTAGCTGCCGGACATCAGCGTTAAAGGTAAGACTTTTTGGCTTTCCTTTCTCTGTATCCTCAGTCTCACCGTCATCACTTCACTCCACTGTTTGTCCAGGGTTTCGAGGAAGCGATTAACATTGGAGGGAAAAAAAAAAAATAAGTGCGTGTCACGTCATCGTGAGGTTAACCTTCCAAGCTAAGAAATATAAAGGTGTGTCAGGAAGGCGGGATTGGTTTGGAACTCAGATTTATAGATTCTGATCTCTTTGCTAAATGGAAATTGAGCCTTTTGATATTTCAAGTGATTTTCTTTTGTCACTAGGTCAGATATAATGACTTGTCCTCCTTTTATGGAAATATTGTGCTGTTTCAAAGTTTCGATTTAATAATAAGCCCTTTAGTAGCAGCCCTAAATTAACCTGCATCTCAGTGGGGCTACGGAGGGTGATGCAAAATTTGATCAGGCAGAACTATGGACAAAATGGTAAAATTACCGCTGTGCCCAACGCAGTTGTCTCCCAAAATGGGAGCCCATGTTAATTGAGGCAGAACATTTTAGATTCTTTCATGTCAGATGAAACAGATCCATATTATAATGTTCTCCAAATGGGCTGTTTGTATTCCTCAGAGTTCTGTTCGATCCATGATGGCTTCTAATTTGATAAAGAAACGGTGCTCAAACATAAAGAGATGGGCCATACTGTTTTAAGCGTTTTCTTGATGAGTTATTAACCTATTCATATGCAAAAAGACTTTTTTAAACAGTCTAATTTAAATGACACATTATATCTATATAGTCTTCTTTGTGTCACAGCTATGGCAGTGGAAAAGACAGACCAGTCAATAATCTTTCGTTTTGTTTTGTTGTTTGTTTGTTTTATTTGCTACCTTACAAACTAAGTGGTGTTGAGTATGACCTGTGCCATTTAAGTATTTGCAGTCTCAAAAAGTTTAATAAGGTTTCTCAAAGTAGCTCCTGTTAAACCTTGATAACTGAGTTGATAGCTCAGCTAGCCAACAACCCACCTCACGACAGAGTTCATCCCTCCACACCACAGATTCTCACAAGTCTCCCCAAATCTTTAATCTTTAATCTTACCATACCTTGTTTTGAGAGAGATGGACATATCTTCAACTGTAATATTAAAAATCTGTAAACATTGCATTCAGTCTTTAAAATCTTTAAAAGAAACATTTACCTTTCACCTTAAAGATATCAGACAGTTTGTTTTCTCAGATTATTTATCTCATATTGACAAATTGTATTTATGTACTTGTTTGTGTGTGTGTGCTGGTTTGACTATGCATGCTGAATACATGCGGCTGGACACCACTGCATGAGCATGTAACCGCGGCAGCACTGCATGTTGAGGCTGCTCGTCACCACCCGCCCGTGTGGCAGCAGGTGGGTGGGTGGAGTCCACTTCACGTTACCCTCACGGACACATGGACATACGCCAAAATGCTACTGGAGCCACATGAATTACGTGCAACACTGTACCCAAAGAGCTCAGCGCTCTAGGTGTCAGCAGCATAATCTAACACTAATAAATGAAATATGAGTTTATCTTTCAAATTGCCTAAGTGTGTCAAATAACTGTAAATATTGGTCTTGAAAGTGATGGTACTTTTTTGTGAGTAGTTGTGTTTTGTCTAGGTGGGATCTGCACTTGGATCCAGGGTGGAAAACTCCAACATCTATACTTCAGGTTATTTGGAAAATATTCTAATTGTGATTAGGAGGTCAATTTAATTTAATATAATCCCCATCGTACTCTGGAGACCTTGAACTTTGCTTCCTTTTACATGGAAAATTAAATAATCATTAAAATGCTGTAGTATCTTTTTGGGTGGTCTGCTTTCATACAGTGAGATATAGGAAACCACATAAACCATAAATGGATTAAAATTAAAATTAACATCATATCCAGGTGCATGTATTATTAGGTGAGCTGGTGCTTCTATTGCTTGAGCTTCCAATCAAAACAGGAACAGATTTTTCATTTTACAGTTAGTTTTCTTGTAACAGCTGAAACTCTGACAGATATTGGTCTTGGTGTCTTATTTTGTCAATTTCATTACTCCACGCAGGTTCAATTAAATTGCTACTCTATTTCTTGTGCATGTTTATGTTTCCTAATTGGATGGGATATACCCAACTGTTTATATGTCCATAACAATCCATCTTCATGAAAGATTCATTAAACCAAATGGTCTCAAATCCCGCATTGATGGAATCTGTCAACCAAATAAAACACCTTGTCTGGCCAGTTGGCTGCAAAGAGCTAATCTGTAGAATTAGCCATTTTAGCTAATGATTACTGCAGTGGTGGGCTGTATGCTGCTGCTGGCAAGACAAGCTTTCAATTTAATGTAATAACAAATGTAGCAGAACTTACTGACAGATTGAACACTGCTTTCGACCTTATTAGCAGAGACCAGTTTATCTTAACTAGCCTCCTGAGTAGGTAGTGGACCTGTTGATGGTGGGAAGCTTTTAAAAGGGCACTCCACTGATTTACACATCAAGTTCAGTTTATATGTCACATAGATTACTATTCAGTATGTAAACGGATATTTAACATCTTCTGTGGCAGGCTTTTTGTAAGGTGTAAGAAAAAATAACCTGATGACATCATCAGGGTTATTTTATCATAATAGCGACTCAGGTTTAACAGAATATGTGGGGTTCACCATAGAGGATCTAGCAAACTACTACTGGCAATTAACACCAGTATGGAAATATGCTTACATTTGTTACAGTCTATATTTCCCAGTACCTGTACTACTTAAGGAGATCATGGGGTGTGCACACACATACAGTGCACCAAGACAAACAGAATTGGTACTGGGTCCCAGGCTGTACCAGCTGTCTGCTTTTCGCTGTGGTGATTCTAGATCATCTATACTGTCTCTCCCTCTGCCCCTCTGCTTGTCTTCATAATCCTCCGCGCAATCCTGCACTGCAGTGTCTGTCTGACAGATTACGCATCACCTCACTTAAGATGTCTGTTAATATCTTTGTGAGATTAAGTCGAGGATCCACTGTACGAAATTCACATGCAGAGTTTATTTTATTTTTAAAGATGTGTCACAACCTAATAGTTTAGTATCACATCTTTGTGTGCCATACAAATTGAGCTCAGGAGGTTGAAGTGGGCGTAGTGGGTGTCATGTCAGGAGAGGGTGCAAGCGTAGCTGGGTGTGCGGCAGCAGGTGGCAGAGAGAATGTCTGTGTGTGTGTGTGTGTGTTTTGGGGCAGGGGTGTGTGTGGGGGGGGTGCCATTTGCCAGCGTTGAACAAGTCTCCCATGTAACATACCTCTGCCTCTGCTCACTTCTCAGTTTGACTAATTATAGTTAATTTGATTCGACTTTCCCATTAACACATGTACATATTCTGTCCTCAAAAAATAAATTAGACTGGGATTGTTTAGTCCCGGAGAGGAAACAAGAGAGCGCTCCTTTTTTTTTTTTTTCCTTCCCTCCTCAGTAACAGGAGGGAGAGCAAATTAAAAGAGGTCAGAGAAAGAAGCAGCTATCTGTATCAGTAAAATTAGAAGAGAAAGAGAGTGTGTGTGTATGTGTGTGTGTCTGTGCAGTAGACGTCTGGCCTGCTGTCTAGGCCAGGTCTCTTCACAGGGACCGAGCAGAACAACAGGAATGAGAATAGTCTGAATCTAAAACACCTGCAGGCTTGTACATTATACTTCTTTTTTCCCCACTCGCTCTCTTCCTGACTGTTTGCTATTTCCTCACACCTTGATGGCGGGTTGTCTAAAGGCTACAGCAGGGAGTTGGTGAGGAGGTGGTCCTCTTCACTCCAGGCTATACTGTCTCTCTTGGTCTCTTTTCCGTGATCTCCATCTGGTTGCCATGGACACCATCGATAGGCATTTTTTTTTTTTGGTCCAAGTTCAGACTGTTAAATGTGGAAAGTTATGGCTTTGGGGGCTACATCATGCTTAGTTACCGTAACTGTCTTTATGTTGTTGTTCATTCCAGTTTTTACTCTAAACTCAGGCAGGACTTTTGTGCTTGTGGCTGCATTTCTAACACCCATACATCAGACTGCTTTTTAAATTTTGGCCAGGGAGATTCACTGCGCTGTCCCATGATAGGAAAACAGGCTAGTGGGCCAGATGCATTTCCATTCCTCTCTCTTCATTTATTATATTCCTCGGTTTTATTCTTCTTATGAGTTCCTTCTACATCTCCTGAAACTATATTTTTCATTGAGGCATTCACCCTGTTGTCCTAGTTGTTTCCAACAGACAGGCTGAACCTAGCTGCCAAGGCCAGAGAGGGCAATACTGACACTGGCTCACCAACAAAGCCTTTATTTGGGAGTGATCTCACCCCTTTGTAAGCCTGTCTGCTTGGAGGCCTGTGCTCTGTATGAGTGTGTGTGTGTGTGTTTGTGTGCATTTTTAGGGGTGAATTGTAAGGGGGGGAGGAATGGATGGATCCCCCCCTACCCCCTACCTCAGTCCCTCTAGGCTTATGGAGCTGGCAAGGAAAGGATGCCATGGCTGAGGGCAAGGCTGACTCTGCTCTCCTCCCCTCCTCCTCCTATTGCCCAAGGCCACCCCACATGACCCTGTGTATAAGTGTGTGTGTGTGTTTGGCTTGTTTTTACATAGTATGGAAGTGTCCTTGGCTGTATATTTTTGGTGTATGTGTATGCATGCACAAATATTTTCCTGAATCTCAAATGCTGTAATGAGTGTGTGCTGGCTTGCAATTAAATATCTAATGCTCCCTGTGCCCCCTTCCCCTTCCTCAGCTGGTAGGAGTGTTTAAATTTTGCAGGGTGGCCAGGGCAGCCGGTACCCCTGATTGGAATGGAAAATGACCCGGAGCTTTTAGCCGTGCAGTTCAGACCTGGCACACACACACACACACACACATATAGAGAAGTGTCGGTTAGCAAAGGGTGGAGAAATAAAGAAAAGAGCCTTTAAGCTGTCACCACTCTGCCCTGTGACCGTAATCGATGATGGCGTCCCCTCAATACAGCCCACCATGTTAGTAAGCACAGCTAGTCCACCTCGGCTTGTAAACACACGCATTCACACACACACACACACACAGACTAATTTAGATGCTTGAGGAGGAAAGAGTATAGGAGCAGAAAGAATTGTTCAGGTATGTGTAAAAGTGTTTTTTTCTTTTTCTTCAATCTTTTCGTTTAATTGTTTGGCTAGAGTCAAGTTCAAGGAGGCAGGAGAGGTTGCTACATGACTGCTTCTCCTTCTCTTATATTCACACACAATACACACACACACTCACGCTTACCACACAGCATCCTGTGGTCCCTGCAGATCTTAATGCGAACGAGTGTTTGTGGAGCAGAAAGATGTCATTTGCTCAGTGGCACAGGAAACACACGGTCCCCTCGGACCGCTGTAGTCAGTCATGGTTTGTCTCTGTCTGTTTGTCTATCTCTGTCATAGATACACACACACACACACACACACACACACACACAGAGGTTGTGCTTTAGACACACTTGGGCCTCTTCACTGTCAACATGGTAAAGAAAGTTCATTCTGCTCAGCACTTATTTCCCTGTGGGTCCTGAACTGGCAACTGCGAGGAGCTGAGCACTCGTACTATTAGAGGTGAGGCTGTGTTTGGAGCTCTCGGCTTCATTCGGGTGTGTTGATGTTTCAACTGCAGGTTTCTCCAGGCTGTATTTCAAGGACTTCCCTCACTGGGATATTTTTTTTTTCGACTAGATTCATCTTCGTCTTCTTTCTCCTCTCTTCTGCCTGTCTTTCGCTATCCAACCCCCCCAACCTTTCTTTCCGCGTTTTTCGGGCGGTTGCCAGGATTAAATCTGGAGCTCTATCCAACAGTCTCCCCGGTTGTTCCTCACAGAGCTCCAAGAGGAGGGTGAGATCCCTTTTCAGTGTGTGTTTTATACAGATGAGGGCCAGAGAGGATCAAAGAAATGATGATGATTTTGTGATTTCATACCAAAGGTTTCTTGCAGGCTACTTATGCCCAGCACCACCTTTTGGGATGTACAAACACACACATCTTGCTCTTTTTTTCCACTATAACCATGTACAGCATTTAGTGAGAATGAAGGCCACAGAGCTAGCTTACGTGAAAGGGAAAAGGTAGAAGCCAAGGGGCATTTAACTATTTTTATTTATTACGGTGTCCTCTTTCACCCACAAGGTTGTAATGTCATGTATTTAGTTCTAAGAACTACATGATAATTGAGAGTGGAGAAGTGTTGAAAACATGCTCTTTCCATCCGCAAACAAAGCAGAGTTTCAAGGTTTAGTTTGTTTCTTTTGTCAGCTTCTGGGGCTGATTGAAAAGAAAGATGGCATTCACAGTCACAGGCCAGAGACGATTTTGTTTTGTTGACCATGAAGATTGTTCTCGGTCTCTGCACTCCAGCCCTGAACTTAAAACATCATATACTCCACGAGTACAAAATGACTGTATTCTCCCCCCCAACCCCACCTTAAATTAAAACATTTAACAACAACCCAGGAAGCGATTCAGAAGTACACTGACAAAAAAATGTCTATAGTATGATATATAATGATGTGTACTTCTTAGAATTACATTAACAAGAAGTCCACAATGGCTGTTGAAAGTCAACAGTGTGTGGTGTTTCAACTCCGGTTGAGTGGGTCATACAGTGAAAATGAAGTGTAAATGAAGACATTCAACAGGAGTTGAATGTGTTTGCTTAAAGCAGGCTTTCAATGACAAGCTAAACCCTGGGTATGTAGAGTGTTGTACTTTTAATTGTTAGAGTCGTAAAGGCCACCTCTAGCTCACCTCTAAATTAAGAAAATGAGTCGGGAGCAGATGGGGCATACGGGGTACACCATTATTATTCATTCTTGCAACAAGAATGTAAAGTCAGTCTGAAGTTCTCAGGTCTAAATTTGCCAGCACAGTGTCTAATGTGTCGTATAATACAGAGAGTTGTCTTGGTTTTTAAAGGTGCAGTCAAATGTAACAGTGTTGTTAAAGCTGACAAAACATATGAAAAGCAACAGTTTGTTAAAGGCACTCATATGATTGTATCAACGGATAGAACATTTTTGTCCTATTAGATTTAACCAAAATGATATCAGGCATAGTTCTGCATCATGATCTTAGTTTAAAAAGGCTGATGCCCTCATTAAGTTGTATGAGGAGAGAGAGTGAGAGGGAGTGGAATGAGAACGAGGGTGAACTTTTAAGTGCCTCAAGATTTTTTTACTTTTCACTGTGAACTGTGTCCAGTGTGTCTCTGCGCTGACGCTAAGAATAAAAAGGTTGATTCATCCAAGTTAGCAGAAATATATATATTTTAACTGTGAATTTGTGTGATATCTCACTACAGCCCTTGAAGAAATAGTCTTTATGAAAACTGTTGACAGTGTGTTTTGTGGAATATCCAGGGTAATAGGGACATTGTTTTTTAAGTGACATCAGTGGACTTTACCCACTTGCACCACCTACAAAACATATGACATCCCCACAAGCCCTAGCTGCACTGATAAACATGATACACCTGCTAAACATCGGGGTGTCAGCATTGTTATTGTGAGCTCATGAGCATTTAACTCAAAGCACCACCATGACTGATAACAGCCTCACAGAGGGGCTATCAACTATCAGTTTTGTCACCATACTTTTTGTGCTGTAACATCTGCATTGCGTCTTACCTTTGCCCCTTGTGGGTCGCACTGGGCATGAAAAGCAGCTTTTTAAGTACAGGAAGATACCAACACAGCACTTTTTGCACTACTCTTTGCCATGAAAATAAAATTCAGTAAGTTAAATTTGTATTAAATTATTGTGCCCGTGAGAGATTTGCAGACACTGAATTCTAAAATCACAGCCTGTACTTATTATATATCTTTATACCACTGTAGTCTTCTGTGTTCATAGATTTGAGTATTGATTTCCCTTTGGTATACTGTAGGCATAACTTCCAAACAGTTTGAATAACTAAATAAGGCTGTGTGCATGTTAATGGCATCATAGGAAACAGTTCATTATAGCTGAACATGATGGTTCAGTACATATTATTAGAGCTGATGGCAGTGATCAGCCTTTTCTAATTCAAGAGACCAGTTAAGAGTTCATTTAGGGCTCTGCTCTGATCATTTAAGATGCTAATCGCCCACTGCTGATCAGCATTCAGTAATCAGAGTGTATCTTATGCCCCCCCTTACTAGAGGCCTTGGAGTGGCAGGGGATTACACAAAGCTAGCAGTTGGTGTCCATGCCTTCATAACCCACCTTATCTGCCCCACCTCCTCCAAAAAGGCTGTGATCCAGCTGTAATCTGTGGCTGCCCAGGCTGTGTTTGGGCTGTGTAGCGTGCAGGAACACGTTTATCAGACATAACCTGTGAGATTGATGCTCACCTGTGACTGAGAAGACTGAGAGGCTTCCACGGGCTATAATGGCATTAATGGGGAAATATAGCAAATCCAGCAATATAGTACTGATGCTCTGACTGGTCTCCCATCCATGTTTTTTTCATACTCTGAATATCAAGGTGGAAAAGCAGAGAAAAACATCACTGAGCGTTCAGACCCTGTTGCGAAAGCAGAGAGAGATTTTAGCATATTCACTTGTCTGGCTGGTCTTTCTTTTCCCTGCATCTGATGCCTCTCCGCTGGCTGCTTTGGTGCTTCACTTGGTTGGCCTTGTTGTTTTTGCTGTGGTTTCTAGTCGCTAGCTAGCAGCTCCCTGTGGATATGTGATGCCGTGCCCCTGGCTGCAGTTCACACACACTCACCCTGCCTCTCTTTTTCAGTCAGCGAGGGGAGATATAGAGAGAGAGCGAGAGGGGGGGTGGGGGGTGTTTACCATGCTGTGGAGCTGCCTGCTTCCCAGCTTGTCTGCCTCAGCCCCAGCCTCAGACCAGAGACAGAGAGAGAGAGGGAGAGGGAGAGAGAGACATAGGGGGAGGGAGCACTGCATCTTTCTTTCCTTCCCTCCCTCCCTCTTTTTGCGCCAATTTTCCCTTCCTCCACTCTTGCTTTTATATTTCTTGTCTTCGCCTGCCCTCTAAAGGCCAAAGGGCTTTGCGCTCAGTATGTATATGTATGCGTGTGTATGTGAACATGTGTGTGTGTGTGTGTGTGTGTGTGTGTTTTGCAGACTGCATCTGGCTGGTGCATCAGGCAGTGGCTTTTACTAGGCATGTGAACTCCCTCCCTCTGCCGTACCTTCAGAGCTGAGGTCTTAGCAGGGCATTTTCACATTCGTACACACACACACACACACACGCACACACACACATAAAGGATGGTGTAATTACCCTGTGCTCTCATGTAATCCCCCAGGTGTTGTATTTATCTCCACTGCAGCATATCTGACACCCAGCGCCAATACCTGGATTCACTTCAGTCGCCGTCCCTGCACCAAAACCATCCCCCTGCCTCTAATCTCATAACTCTGAGTGTGTGTGTGTGTGTGTGTGTGTGTGTGTGTGTGTGTGTGTGAGTGTATTATATTATAAACAGCATGTGATGCTATTTTAAGGTCTTATGTTAGAAAATATGTAATTTAGCACTGGCTATGACCGTTGACGTCTGTATTAAGTGCTGTTGAGCTGTGAGTTGGAACATTACGGCGCGTTTTATATTCAATGATGAATAATAAAGAGCAACTGACTCTCTTGTCCAATGGATGAAACATAGTAGCACAGTATAGAGAGGCAGGAGGAGAAATATAAAATTCCTGGAAAAGCAAAACACGCGATCTGATGCTTAATAGAAATAAAAAAGAGAATGTCAGGCAGGTAAAAATGCAAATGTGACAAACAGCAGACACACTGACACACACACTTAGCTTTCAGGCAGACAGATCTACAATCAAACACACAGCCATACAGACAGTCTTACATGCTTTAAGGCAAGCCAAGCCCAGGGCCGTGCTGCAGGGGCCCTCTCCTCCCCACACCAGTGTCATACCTCTGGTTGGAGGCTGTCTGGCAGGTGGGTTTGATGCGGCGGTGGTGGTGGTGGCAGCAGGGGCCTTTCAGTCTTCCTTTTTCTCTCCCTCACGCCCGGCGACTTGCATCTGCGTGCACTTGGTGAACAAACAGCACTGTCGTTGGAAGAGTGACAGGTGGATTAGATTGAAAGTGCTGGAGCAGATTGGCGTTCTTTTGGGTGGGTTGTGTTTTCAGCTTTAGAACCATATCCAGTTTTCACAAGAGGAGAGAAAGGGAAAGTTTTCTGTGGTTGCACTGTACATTGCGCCACAAGTGCATAGGGTTTTCTCCTGTTTGACAATACAGTATGATTGAGAGATCTGACATGGTGTAAAGTGCTGCTTGTCTGGTGCTTTATGCTTAAATTATCCTATTTCTGTTATGTTCATTTATATCTTTGCTGCTGCGTAAGCCCATTTTCCCATGAGAGGAGGGCGTACTGTGGGAGTTTCATCTTGTTAACTGATGCACAGTATTCCTTGCATTTCAAAGGTGACTGGTGTAAACAATTTGAGAATTTGGTTCATGCGCACACACACTACCAAAGTATATTTCTGCGTGTTTGATTTTCATATCTTTATTTATTCTATAGCAGTCATAATGCCTGTGTTGTGCCAGCTGAAAAGCAAATCTGCTGTCGTTTTTGATGAAAAGGAAAATTGGAACGAGTGGAAAACCTTTTCCTCCTTCATCTTCCTTCTTACCTTTGGTTGAAAACACTGCACAGAGTTCCTGGGTTTCGTGGTCCAGGCTTAAAAAGCCTTGCAGGCTCAGTCTGAGGCTGGTCCTCTCAGGAAGGCACAAGACAGGAGGGTATTATAAAGAAAAACAGCCTCAGTCTTCTTTCCATCTTTCTTTTTTGTACTCATCTAGGTAACAAGATGGATCCATGCAGCAGACATGGTGTTGCATTTTGTCGATTGTGTCGAGAAGAAGTGCTAAAAGTAGTGCTGTTGTTTTGTTTTGTTTTTGTTTTTTAAATCCACATTCTGGTGGACCTGAACCTTTTGTTGACAATGTGTCACTTGACACATTACAGCCTCCTACTGGATGAGGCGTAATAAATGAGGACCAGCTTGTTATAGAAACCTGGTGATTATGACCTGCTGTGAACAACCCCTCTCTGTATCTCTCTCTCTCACACACACACACTCACATACACACCGTCGCTCTGTCTCCCTCCTCTGCCTTTCTCTTGGCCACTTTGAGGTCAAATCTGTGCTCACGTCCTTGACTGCTTGCTGACCTGACCCTGCATTTGAAATTTCCCGCTTATGTAAGTTGTGTAGATTAATACCACAATTTATGCAGATTTAGTTTTTTATACTCAGGCTTGAAGCACTAAAAAGGTAGATGGCTGACCTTCCGGCCTTCAACAGCTCATTGAGTCTCACCGATTATCTCATAACTACTCGCAGTGTTAGTTCTGTAGCAGGCAGAGATGGAAACAATTTCCAAATTCATAACGTTCCATTTTGAACTTTTTTTATAAAATGATGTCATTTTTAAAACAAGGCTGTCTTTTTTGTCAAATGGCATTGGGAGCTTGGTAAGTGTGGTTTATGTCAGGATGCACCACACACAGGATTGTCCCTCCTTTGCGTCTCGTGCTTCCTGCAGCCCCACAGTGTCTGACAATAAAACTGCCAGCAGTGGTATCAAGCAGCCCTTTCAGCCGTCTGTGTGTCACAAGCCTCCACAGGCAAATAAACTCGCTCACAAGTGGCATGGCATGCCGAGGTTGAACAGTCAAGCACCATCAAGAGCAGTTTTGCCACTTAGGGCGGTCTATCTGAAAGCAAACAGGCTCACACTTGACTCGACCTGCTCCATGTAGGCTAAGTGCATACGGGCCCGTCTGACACTGGAAAATGGCTCTCAGTCTGAACAGACAAAGCAGAAGAAGTAGAAAGGATAGTACAAATGTCACCATTATAACTTTGCTGGCATCTTAAGAGGGGAAAAAAGTGTTACATTCAGCTGTGACTGTCATTCAGTTTGAATGTAGTGGAGCTAAAAGGCAAAGTCAAGGTTACTGAGTATTTTGGAATGTGTATTGAAAGTTGTACTTGAGTATGATTTTAGAGTGGATGTACCTCTTTCCTAAAATAATACTACTGTCTTCCGCAAACAAGCCTCAAGCGTGCAGTATCTGTAACCCATCGTAAGTGATTTTGGATTCATACGTAACTTTGCTGCTTACAAATCGTCGCTTGACCCCTTACACTATAAAGTGCGAATTTTTAACAGAAGCAGATTTTCTGATGTCTGATCAGGTCTGTTCTTGAGTTTGTCACCCCGAGTAGCTCGATGTTGCTGACCATGGCGCGGCCGAGCTCTCACAGCTTTACATCGAAAAAGCTAACAGGAAAGCAGAGCCTTTATCAGGTCACTAGCACCTACTTTTACACAAACACAAAGTAGCCGCCCAGTCACACCACATTAAGACAAGGTGTCAGCTGAGATTGTGGTGCTGAAGTGAGCTAAAGCCCTGGCACAGCACTGAGGCCCAGTGGGAAAACAGCACTGTTCGCTTACACTTACTTCGCTGTAGCATGTGTGTACTGTATAACATATGCGTTCCTGTGTGTGTCTGTCTACGTACTATTTATATCTGTTGCTGTGTCCTGCCATTTATTACATGGTGGTGTCTCTTTTTTGTTTGATAATGATGCAGCACCCACGGTGGCTTGGCTGCCGTCCAGTGCCAGTCCTATGTCTTGATGCTAATGGCTGTTTACATTGGCCTAGGACTTGGGAGGTTAATGAGTCCAATGGCGCACTTTAAATCAACATTTAAATTGGATCAAATCTTCTAGGAACTTCAATAGGTTCCTTTCGTCCGTCGCCAAATGCTAATTTCTTACAAGCACATCCTCATTTAACAAAACAAACGCTTTAAGATGAACTTTAGTGGTGAAAGAACACTGGGGCGTTCAAATGTTTAAATAGTGTCTGGCTGCCGTTTTCTGTTTTGCCGTGGTGTCTAGCGCTGGCTGACATGCTCAAAGCGCCTATACATGCTGTTTGTTTAAGCCTCCAGCAGTGAATACATAATGCTACAGCTTTCATACGAAATTTGTCTTCAGGGTGGTCAACAGGCTGCAAAGACCCTCTTCCTGTCCTTGTAGTACTGATGAGTATTAGGTTGAGTTGGCGTTCTGTGGCACAATTAAAAACTACTCCCTGTTCTAGAAATATCAAGTATTTTCAGGTAAACATTTGGAGTCGGGCTCATTACAGATTGTTTCCTCTTAACCCATGCATACTGTCTTTTAGTACAACAATGTCATTGACAGAAATACAGCTATCGTGTCATAATCAAAGGAAGAAAGGTGTGTGATGATCCTGCCTCTATCCACTTCCAGGCTCAGTCCTCCTCCAGCAGACGATGAAGGCGGACTGCCTGGATCTGGTCTCACGACAACTCAAGGGAGGCTCCTCCACAGCGCGCCCAGGTCGGCAGCTAAGCCTGAAACAAAGTGACCGGTCTCAAACCTTCCCCACTCAGGCGGATCCTCCTGCTGATCCACCTGATTTCCTCCTACCAGCAGGAGGCCCTATCGACCATCGCCACCCAGCGGCAGGGCCTGGCCACCAGCCTACAGGTTAGTCAGGGCCCTGGGCCTCTTCAAAAACTTACTTTGGGCTGGGCGGACCAGCGGGTAGTCAGAGTTGGTGGAAGGCGCAGACACTGTTGGAGCTCAGCAGAGGGAGGTACCTGGGACAGGTGTCTCAGGCTGTGAAGAGTGCAAGGGACAGAACACAATGTTCTAATGGAGTGCTGGAGAATTTAAAATCTCTAGGGAGATGCTCTGATGGCTGATCTGTGACAGTACACTGTAATAATGCTTAAATGCAATAGGCCTAGGGCAAAAGGGTGTCTGTGCCAGTTAAATAAAGCTATTACATGGTCTTGCAGTCCAATGAGGCCTTAAAATATTTTGCACTGGCAACAAACATGTTTTGGCTTTTTGTGAATATATGCCTTAGGCAAGCAACTGATTATAACGATATGGTTTGGTTGTATTCACCACTGTATTTTGGTTTTAAAATGTTTTATACTTTTGCAAATATTTCAAATGCAAAAGTATATTTATATTGAATATTTTTCTAAGTTGCATGTTTTACTGAACACTAACATTTCTGTGTAGCTATCACTATAAAGCTCTAGTTTCTACAGTTATTTTTTCTGAATGTTTTTAAGATTAAATTGTTTCATGTCAGCTATTAACATAATAAAATAAATGAACATAAATCAGTTGATTGTTACGTACCACACTATAGTGTTTAGTATTTTCACTTCAGCAAGTCAGGAAATTGGTTGCTGCTGGTAATGGCTTCATAGAGGCCACAGTGGAAAAGTTAAAACCAGTTCTCCTGAGCGTGGTCAGTTTGGTGTGAGGCACCAATGTGAACTCGGGGTCTCAGCCACACACAGACAGTGAGAATGACACTTCCTGGAAGCTGAACCTGAATGAAGAAGAGTTAGATCTGCGTGTTAGGGTGGGTCGAGTGGGCGACAGAGCAAAGGGGGTGGGCTGGGGGGATTGAACTGTAAGCGTATTCGGTGTCTGGGCTGAGATAGACAGCCTCTCTCCTTTATGAGTGTTTCTATTAATCCAGACACTGTGAAGTGATAAAATATTTAATCTCATGTTTGTCTTTTCTTTCCTTTTTCAAATAAACAGCATACATCAGATGCATTTAATTTCTCAAAACTTCAGAAATATACATCATATTTTCTTTCATACCTGACCTACTCACGTCTCCAGCTCATGTCATTGGTCGGAACTGAAACATATGAAGATGATCACAGGCGGAAACTAACGTTGCAGGCGGAAAAAGACAGATCTTTAAAAAAAAATGAGGCAGGCATACACCTACTTTATAATATCATCACCAGACCATCAACTTAAGTATGCTGTGTAAAATACAACCATAAATTAATGATAGTTGGCTATGTACAGTATCGACAAAAATAAAGTCTCATTTCAAACTGGTGCAAATAAAGTGCTTTTTCCTTTACGGCTATCCCAGTCGATACATTCCTCTATATAATTTATTTTCTCTTCCAACATACAAATAAACACTTTGGTTTGCTTGCAAACGACCGTATTAATAAATGACCAAAAAAGTGAGACAGTGTCGGATGCAATACCACACGTAGATCACCACAATTTGCTGTAAAATAACTACATACAGTAGTAAATACATACACTCAAGGGTATTCAGGCGGTCCCTTGGAAAGGCATTATAAAAAGCTATCCTTCACAAGCCACAGAGTGTGTTTTGTTGAGGAGGCTATAATCAATCTGCGATGCTGCTCTTGGGGAGACAGTCTGTGTGTCTCCAGTGATTCATAAACAACAAAACAAAATCAATGGCCCTCTGGAGTAGCGGATCCGAGCCTGTTGATATTTAAGCATGGAGATGGATGGGCAGAGGAGGGAGGCGGGCAGGAGAGCAGGAGAGGTGATGGCATGTGCAGACGGACAGGCAGGACGAGAGGATGACAAAATGGCAGAAGGCTCTAGTTGCTGCTGAGGGCAGAGGAGTGATAAAAGATGAGCCCGGAGACAGGCGAACAGACAGACAAAAGTGGGAATAAAAAGATGGTGGCGGTGGGCAGGGATCAGTAGGATGAGAGGGCCTCCTCAAATGTAGCCCTAAAGGCTGCGATCTTTCAACAGATGCTCAACTGAAGCCCAGAGACTGTCCCTTCAGACAGGGTGCAACCCAACTCACTGAATGAGAACCGCAGAGAGCAAGCGGAGAGGCATGCTGGGAAGGCGGATCTGACGCGCGCACATATCCTTCCGTCCACGGCATCTCAATTTCGGTCGCCAGAGGCCTTGTCTTGTCTTACCTTGTTTGCTGCTCATCTAGCTGACGACCCTCTACACCAGCACACCAAATAACAGCTGGCATCTGCTACACACACACCACACATACACACACATACCGACCGACTAAATCTCGCATCTACAGCTGGAGGAAATACAGCAATTTATAACACACACCAGCGCTGAGAAAAGCAACATGTCTTTGATTGCATAGCGTGTATCGCAAACACTCTTGCACAGTTCATATACAAGCCTCTGTCTCTGGAAAGACAGATCAAAGTTGAGCTGTGGGCACGGAGGTGGGGCAGATGGAAGGCGTGGCCTGAGGCACATCACAGAGCATATTTGTGTATGTGTGTGCCTGAAGAATGTGCCTGTTCAAATGAGGATATTATGTTTTCATCTGTACACAAGTAGGTTCCGTATCTGTACGAGGAGCTTATTCACGTGAGAGGTTTTGTGTGTGTGTGTGTGTGTGTGTGTGTGTGTGTCTGGCATTCTCATGCTTGTGTAGGCAGCTTTAGGTGTGTGTGGCCGCGAGGCAAACACACTGGAAGAGAGAGGAAAGGAGACCAGCCTTTCAAGCAAAGATTAGGGCTGCGGCTGCCTAAAGGCCTGCCTGCCTGGGCGGCCACTCTGCATAAGCTGAGTGACATCTATATATTAACACCACGACGGCAGAAGGCCAGTCGGCTGCGCCTCCTGACAGACTGTCTGACTGACTGATGAGTGGCTTTGTGCCCAACAGGTTAAGCAGGCGGCTAAGCTATCTGGGCATTTAATAACGATAAATGTTCAGGCATCAAACCAATGCCTAATATGAGTGTTGTTCTTTTTCCTGTAATTTTTATTTAATGGCGTGTAATCGCAATCTTTTAAGCTAGACTCACTATACTTTAAATAATTTCACTGTCCACAGTGGTTTGATTTTGTTTTATTAATTTTTGTTTGTGTTTGTTTTGGAGTCAAGTCTTTAAAAAGCTAATTTGGCCATTGTGAAAGTACGGACCTTTTACAAGCCCTCAGCTTGTTGGTCCAGTTTGTGTTTGTGTGAAGGACATATCTAGGCTACCACCATAATTGCTAATCAACAGCTGGCTGAGTTAAAGTGCAGGCAATCCAAATTACTGCCAGTAGACATAACATCATTACCACATCCAAGAAGGAAGGAAGAAAAGATGCTTCAGTACAAAACAATTAGAAAATATAAAACATATTACTAAAAATCATTAAATAACTTCTATTAAGGCAAAAAAAACTTAAAGTCCTTTTGCAGTGAAGTAATGCAGAGATATTAGTGTAAGGCTTGTATTTTGATTAACATGGATGCACTAAATATTTCTTTTTGGAACCGTGAGTATAAATGCTAAAAAGTCGTTTTACTCATTGTGTGACTTGTAGCAAGTAGTGACAGAGTCCACCCGAGCTATGGGGTGATGGAGAGAAGAAGCAGGAGAGTGGCTCACACGGCTGATAAAAGGTCATTCAACAGCGTTCCCCTCGTGTTTAAATCAATCAAAAGCATAATGGCGATAATAATTCAAAGTTTCTTGTCTTGTTTTGCTAAAAATTACACATCAAGGAAACATGCTGTTGTCATGAGTAATTAAAGACAGAAAAAAAAAAGGGTTAAGAGAGGAAAATGGAAGAAAAAGAAAGGACAGTTGGTACAAGGCTGAATTTTCCGTCATTATCTGCTCCTCAGTGTCAGTAATAGACAGTGAGAAGAAAAAGAAGTGGAGAGAGAGAGGAGTTGGTGGGCGGACACAGTCATCTACCGAAGTTATTTTCTTGCTTTAATTTGGACTGGGATTGGGATCCGTTTCAACTCTCATTACTGCACCTGTTAAAACACACAGAAACACACAGCCACACACACACAAGCACCACCGGTCAGGTGGAAAGAGCAAGGATGCTTGAATAGCACGAGAAACCCTCAGAGGCTCTCTGGGTCCAGCTGTGTGGAACAGTGGCCTCCCGGGAAGGATTACACACACTGATTACAACACACACGCCATACAGGTACACATGAGACCTCGTGCACACACCTGATCCGCGTACTGTTGAGCTCAATACACTTGTGCTCGCTCACCCAGACACACAAATATACACATGCACACATACTTTGAATTGGGCATTTCGAGAGGATCACACAACAAACAGAGAACAAGGCAAGGGCTCATGGGAAAGCTTGGAGACCATGAGAGTCATCTCAGCATGGCAAGGTGGTGAGGAAAGGCAGAGATGGGAAGGAGACAGAGAGGTAGGAAAAACGCACTGTAACCCTTTGAAAACCCAAAGTCTGTGCATAGCTGCTAGTTATAATTACTACAATATCAACACATTACACAGACACATAGCAGCTTGACATATACTGTGCTGTGTAATTAGGCTGAAATCATGTACTCTTAGTTCCTGTGCCAATGAATGAAGAAGCCAATTATAAAAGTCAGGCGACAGACTTACTTCTCTGACAAAAAGCAAACATTCAGTAATTCTTGTTTCATGCATACAATCTACTGGCCAGAGAGGTTAACAAACCCAGCACACTAGAATTTTCCTGTGTTGCATCATTCACTGGTACAAGAAAAAAAAAAAAAAAAAAAACAGGACGTACAATCTCTTTCTACATCTCTTCCTCAGACTGGCTGAGTGCAGATTAGTATGTCTATGTGGAAACTACCCTTCTTCTCAATAATGAGTGGACAGAGAAGATCTGAGCTGATCAACAGCTGGAAAAGAAAATCCCATGACTGCACAAAATTCTAAATGCGAATAAAGCAGAACTGTATTTTCTTTAAAGCCTCGTGTTATGTTAGTATAAGCGGCCAAACTCACTGATTACGCATTATGAAACGTTTCCCATTTCAGCAAAATACACTTGTTGCTTGCCAGAAACTCTTCCCCTGTGTCCTGTCTTTTGCTACAAAATGCGGCTATTAGCCGCTAGCGGTAGCTTCATAGTGGGGCCTGCAGTGGTATCTTCTAATATATCTTACAGCAAAAAAGCAAATAGTGACTTTCCCAAAATGCCATAACTATTTTGCAAAACAGATAGTTTAGTAACGAAATACCCCAGAACAGGTTCAGTCAGTATCAAGGGGCGTCACCAATTTCTCCCAAAGGGAAATAGTTCACTAGGCGTGATGCTGGCAAAGGGCGAAGGTTTAGAAAACTGCTCTTAATTGATGGACATCAGACATCATCACAGTGGCTGGTAAACAACGAGACTGTCACTCCTGGCAATTCTCTTTCAGTACACATGTGCGTACACACACAAATACAGTCCTGTAGACAAGATGAACCTTGACAAGCACTAGCCACTGAATCAGAATACTAATAGAGAAAAAAAAGACAAGGCAGGTAGCAGCACCAAAATGTGTGTCTGTGGGATCCCTCCTAGGCTGATGTGCAGCTACTCTGCCTGTCTGACTGTTGTACCCTCTCTGATTCTCCCAGGCAGACCCAACAAACTGGCGTCAATATGGTTTCTCTGTTCCTCCTTGGTGGGTCTGGCACTCTGCTGTGAGCCAGGCAGCATCCTCTCAGTACTGGCTGAGAACAAGCCCTTTATCATCCATCTTCTGGTTTCCACTGTCGCTTCATTGGCTTTCCAGTATCCTCTGCCTACCTAGCGCACAAATCTGAGATGTCTGCGTATGTGTGTGTGTGGTGTCTTTAAAATGAAGACACATAGCACACTGAATACCAACGAAGGATATGTACCTGAACGCCTCCATCACACGACAATGCAATGATCTTGTCAACTAATTCACACTGTACATACACACCGTGCAGTGTGAGCTCCTCTGTCTCAGTGGTATGTGTCCGTTAAGGTGCTTAGAGGGTGGTTAGGCCAGCATGTGTTGCTCTCTACGCCTCACTAGGCAGCCAGACTGCACTGATTCCTCACTGTCCACAAACTAACATCCTACTAAACAGCTGTACAAATACAACCGGTTTGTTGGATCACAGTGAGAGAGAGGAGAGAAAGGGCGAGGAAGCAATCCAGGTGGAGAAAACAAGGGAGGAAGGGAATGATGGGGAGCGAGAGAAAAAAGGGACAGAAATATACAAGAAAGATGAAGGGAGGAAGGGCAGAGAGCGGGACAAACCAACAAAGGAAACAGGAGAGAAAACAATGAGAGAGAAGAGGAGACTGGGTGAGACAGAGGGAGATCTGTGGACATTCGGGTGACCGACCAGGAATGCTGTTCCTCATGTAGGTGTGGATCCTTTATAGGCCTGCTTCAAGCAGACAACCGGAACAAAAACCCAAGGATAGCGAGGTTTGCCCCATCTGTGTGTGTGTGTGAATGTGTGTCTGCAGTAGTAGTTTCGTTAAGGGACCGTGGCAGTCCTGGCAGACTGCCCGCATTGACTGAGATCAATGACAGCGGTGCATTCATGGATGAACATGTGAGTGAGTGGTTGAATGATTTAATTCACTCATGAGTAAAGGGATAACAACACATCTGCATGTAGTGCAGTAACACGGCCATATATCTGTTAATAGCAGATAATTGCAAGCAAATTCAAAAAATACACCGTTACTGAAATGTTTCTCCATATAAAGCTCATTCTCGCTCATTGTTTGCTTCAAGCTTCAGACGAGCTACCATGGATCCAAAAGTGGGACAGGTATTGTACAGGATGACTGGCTGTTAGTGGTCCCATTATACGGCCAAACGCCTACAGCAGCAAAAAGGAATACGGCAATTTAATTCTGCGCATTGACATTCCTGTCCAAACAAAACTCTTTGTCAGTACAGACACACAAAGAAAAGTTTGCATGTCAGTAGAAAATAGGGTTTTGTTTCTTATGAAGAAAGTGGCGAGGACCCGACAAAAGGAGAGCAGGAAAAAACAATATCTCAATCAAGTTTTTCTGTGAAGAGCTGCCAGCCAGGGCGGGCTCATCGTCACAGGTGTGGTTCCACCTTCTGGTGACAGGCTGCCTGATGCTATACCGCCAACTCGCTCACCTCACCTAATAGCACACACACACACATGCAAACAAGCACACACACAGGCTTAGCCAAATGCAGACAACAGAGCTAGTTAAGTCAAAAACAGGAAAGGCAGAGGAGACGAGGAAAAAGTGGGACGTTAGCAAAATAAAAGAAATCGGAATTGGGTGAAAGTAAAAAGTGAGGTAATGCGGCGAGCACCTAAGCAATTTGGTACACGAGCGGGGAGCTTAAAGGGAACACCGACAGGAGAGGCAGTGGGTAAAGACCCAGCGCTGCTCAAAGGCTGCTCCACCCTCGCTCTCTCCTTTCCTATCCCAAATGTTGACAGTACAAGTGCAAAACAGGCTTTGAAGTGCGCTCTGCTGAAGGGGCGCCGTGTACCATGCATCGTGCTTCGTTTAACGGTGTTACCCACAAAGCATCCCGGGACCTGCTCCCTCTCTCACTCTCTCACTGTCTCTCGTTCTCTCTCTCCCATCTCCCATCTCCCATTGAACCTTTGACAATGTTTTGATGATGCCGGTGTGGGCAGACAGACAAGGCGAAACCAAGGTGGGTGACAGTGAGCAAAAAAAAAAAAAAAAAAAAGGCAAATAGGAAAGTAAATAAATGAAGTCAAAAAAAGGCATGGGAGCTACATTTTAATGATACTGTGTTATTCTGTTTTCTGGTCCTTTCCAGAGAGCACAGAACTCAGCAGGTTTCATCTCATGTGACGCCTAACAGAGCATAAGGGTTATTAAATGTTTCCAAGGAAACACTATTGTGTACAGTTCAGACATTTGCAGATCGGAGGATTCAGCACTCATGTCTATTGTTGGGAAAGAAAAAGGCATGTCAAGGTGACATAAGCCAGTGAGCAAAAAAGGGGGAAAAAACTACAAAGTAAGGAAAGTTTTGCCTATTAGCTGCTGTGGCACGACACATACTGAATAGTGACTAATTGGCCACTTCCAGTGAAATGTTTAAATTTGTCACAAAACTGGGGAAGGACAAAGCAGAGGAGAGAGAGACCTCTGGCAGATGTGAGTGATGGCATCTGGCAACGTTTTAACCTTTAACTATCCTGCCTTTGACCCCTGTACGTCCAGTGAGACTTCATCCCCAACATAAATGTTGTCTAAAAATATTAACCCAACTCCCTGCTGTTCATTAGGCGCTAAATTGGAATTCATGCTTATTTTTGTACTGGGGGTTTGATCCGGCTCTTTTACACCAATCATAAAGGGCCACTTGGCATGCTAATTGCCTTGGCCCCACTTATGCACTCCGAAGCTCACATGGCTAATGGTGTCGTAAAACATACTAGTGCACTGACACCTCCAAAACGGCAGGTAGGGAATACTTAGCACTATAAAGGTGCTCAGCTTGGCCTCGTTTAGGAGGACATGAAGGATTCCCTGATAATGACCGTAAAGATAGCTTACACTGGTCAAAGATCCAAACCAGATACAACAAACTGTTACCCAGAGAGGGACAGTGACTCCTTATGCATGCATGCATTACACACCATGCCAGCCTTTAACATTGCTGCTCACAGGGGGACGTAATGATTTAAGTAAACTGTTCAGATGGTAAAAAGGTAGCTCTGCCTGTTGCAGCTTCCATGCACCACTGGGGATTTAGTTTTTAAAGGGTGTTTGACAGTGCTGTTAGGGGCCCAGTGTCAGTGATTTGAAAAGCCTGGTTTGCAAGAGTAAAGTACCTTCCGCTAACCCTGAACAACTGATGAGAAATTAATGTTGTTGCTGGTAAATGCAAAGTTTCTTTTATGTACTTGAACACTATAAAGAGTAATGAAAGATGAGAAAACCGAGAGTCAAAAGCTGTTCCACAGTTGCCGTGTTGCTGTACAGCTATATATGTTATGATGGACTATGGCCCAGTGTGGTTGCCCTTTGTATATAAAGTCATTAGAACCTCATCAGTTCTGGCTGCACCGAAGCACCTCCAAATGATGCGGAACAGTAACCTGAAACACCCCCAACCCACCTCACATGCACTACTGCTGGGAGAGCATGTGTGTGTGTGTGTGATTATGTATGTGTGTTAGGTCACACCGGGGCCCTGAAATAGCACTTCATTAGTCATCCAGGGTGTCAGGCATAGTAGGCCCCTGCACCAATGCCAGTGGGTGCCATGGACACGTGCCCGTGAGGGGACGCTCCATTTGGACCCCAGCACCTCTCTGCATCATCCGAGAGCCTCAAGGGCTTAATCCCCACAGACGGCTTTGACCCAGTAAGGCGGGGGCAGGCAATGAGGTGAACCCACCACCGGAGGCAGCGGCGGGACGCACCACAGAGCAGAACGTTCTGGTCTGTTTTTAGCCAACGACCGCAGAGCAGGGTTTCTTCGTAGAAAACTAACCTTTGGAGTCAATGAGAAAGTGATTGGCACAGGTCTCAGTTCTTCATCAGCTGACTGAGCAACTTGTCTAACTTGACCTTATTTTATTGATACAATAATCAAACCAGTCATCTCCAACAATAAGTTGACTCTTCTTTCACTTTCTGTCGTCATTCCTCCCCCCGTTTTTTCCACTTCCATTTTCAACCTTCCTTGCCAATATCAATTCTTACCCCTCTCCCCTGGTCTTTCACCCACATTACTCAATAAACCTCCAAACTGTCAGTGAAACCTGGCAACAATTACAATTCCACCAGCTGCAGCAATAACTGTTACAGTAGCACTTATAGTCTTACTTATACAGTAGGCACAACTCCAGCAGCACGGGCACCAGACCAGAGCAACGTGTCTGCCCCCACCTTCCCTAGCCAGCAGGCCCTCATTAGGGGCCTTGTAAAGGCCTCATACCTGCCGGGCCTGGGCCCCCTCACCACTCCGCTCCTCCAGGTTCCAGGTGTGTAAGGTGGCTGCACTTTACCAGAGGGGACAGCTTGGGCTCATTTAAGCCAGTGGCTACCTGCCTTGTGCCTACTGCTGCAGCAGGCTCCAGTAAACTATGAAACTGTAAAACTGCACGGGGACGAAAGGAGGGAGAACACGGGGGGCTGGCAGGGGTGTGTAGGGGAGCAAGGATTATGACCCTGTAAAGATGAAAGAAGTTGCGGGCAACAAGCGATCAAAGAGGAAGTGTGTCAGCACTGATGTGGCAGGGGATTGGTCTGATGTGGCCCCGGGTCGTTCAGCTTCAGCCTACACGTGTGTGTATCTGTGTGTGTGTATTGAACTCAGCACAGCAGGGCTTAACGGCCACAGCGGACACCATCGGTGCTGGGTAACACAACAACTTTCACAAGCTGCCGCTTAATTGCAGTTTAAAATGCACTTTGTCCTGAGCAGCACAGCACGTTACATTACATACACACACATGCAAACACATCTACACAAATATACTTTACCTAACGAAGCATCTGTAGTCTTCAACCACAGAGTTAATCTGATCTCACGGTTAATGTAGAAGCAAAACCGCATGGGGCTGGTTAACTGTTGGTTTACACTCTGTTCCAATTACTAGCATAGCTGGGAAACAACAGCTAACTGTAATTGTGTGTGAGTGTATGTGTATGGAGTCAATCAACCTAGTTATATGCTGGGCACTAAACTCACTTAACCTTGTTATCATATTACACAGCTTTGTATGTGGAAATTGAATTAGACTAGGAAGCTATTAATAGGAAAACACAGAAACGACTTTGAAACAATTAGATGTCTGTGTGTCTAAAACAATGGATAGCCAGTTCACCCTACATGAAAAATACAACGGTGAAGAGCCAGAGGCTGAGAAGAGAGAGAAAGAAAACAGACAGAGATAGAGGAGATAATAAGAGAAGCCCTATCCCTTGCCCATGTCTGCGCCTGACAGATGTGTTGTCAAAAAGATAGAAAAGATTAGGCAAAGATGAAAGTGGAAAGTTCACCCACCACTTGTACATCTGAGGGCACTCTGGACAGAAAGTCTAGCAGCTCGTTGTTGTCAATGGTGTAAGGGTCTCGTAGCTTCTTGGTGAATTTATTCACCCCTGTAGAGAGAAAAACAGCGGGGGCAGGTATAGAAGTGGACATCAGCACACACTGTACGAGTTGTTAAAACCTTTATGACTGCCGTACTCCCTGAAAACACTCACTGAGAGTGTCATGAATTTTCAATACTGTATATAAAACATGCTCTTTCACAGATTTACTTAGATGCTGTATTTACGTTGAACTATACCTTTTAAATTTAATTACTTACACTTACAGTACTTTTAAATAATTATTACACATTTTTGACATCAGCTCACCCCAGGCCAACACAATGTATCGTAGAGGGATGAAGTAGATGATGATGGTGGCCACTCCAAGAGCCACAATAGCCAGCCAGCTTAAGAAAGGCACAGTCCAGTTAAATGTGCTGCAAAGAGAGGTAGGAAAAGGGGACTGTAAAAATGAGGAGACATGGCAAATACCACTCCAGCCAAACAAGCTGAGAAAGAATGTAAAGAGGAGTCAGGGAGGGCATTTTAATACTTTTCAACCCAAACAAGCTGATCTCCACACCTCTGCACTACAAATTCTTCACACTCACTAGAACTGTACAGAAGGAAATAAGTTCACCCAGAGTCTTACAGGTCAACATTGCAGGGTGAAACTGGGCTACGACTCAATGCTGTTCACACTGTCTAATCAGAAAACTGCTCTCAACTTTACAGAAATACAGGTCACACATCAGTTTCAGTTTGATTTAAAATGTTTTTACCCGCAGCTGAGTAAAGAATCTGTGGCCTAACTCTTTTCTTATTACAGTTTTTCAAACTTTTTTAATCCATATATTTTTAACAACATTTCAAGTTTAATATACAAAAATAGCAGGCACAGAACATGAGGTCCTGCTTAGTATCAACAAACTTCAGAGACAGGTTGACAGGTATAGTTCATTACACAGGGATTTCAGCATTGATGATGTAACAGACAGAGAGAGAGAAAAAAAAACTGTGATCAACACCCATTTCCTGTGAGTAACAGTCCCATTTGCAGACAAGGGGTCTAAATCATCTTTTCCATGGAAGGTATATAATTGACAATTCCTGTAAAAAGGTCCACAATGGGGGGATTTCTCTGAAGCCAACATTTGGCGACAGCTTTTTTACATGTAACCAAGTAAATCTAGGACAATAACACATCAATGTTAAGGATTGCAGACTCACTACACTTTTAATCAAAACAAAGTCCCCAGCCTTCCCTTTGCTTTGGGTGTATTTATATGGAAGTGAGGGCACATGGGTATGCAGGAGTGCACAGTAAATTAATGTTTTTTGTGTGTATGAGTGAATCAAGGATGTACATGATTCAGGTCATGCAGGGTTAAGTGAGATATGATGGACGTAAAGACCGACTGCCTGTGTTTGTGTCTCAGGGGTGGGTGTCACGCTGGCAGCGTTTCCTGAGAGCAGCACTGAGTTATTCTCAGTTAGGGCTGGCAAGGGGAAGTGGGGCAACCTGGCACTGTGGAAAAAAACACTGGGACGTGCAGAGCGGAGCAGAGCAGAGCGGGCCGGGTGCCGAGGAGCGGGCTTACGACTCACTTCTTTATCCTCTCGCCATAGGAGGCCACTTCATCCAGTGCATTCTGCACGCTGATGCACACGTCCTGAATGGCATAAAGCTTGTTCATGAAGCCCTTTCTCTCCGAGTCCTGCAAGAGGACAGATAGAGATGTAGGCGAGGGAGAAAGAAAGCAAGGGTGAGGGAGGAAGAGACAGGGGTGAGACAGAGAAGAGACGAGAGGAGATAGAGAGAGAGAAGAGAAAAGACAGAGGCTGGGCACAGGCATCTTTGCGAAAACAATACATTTTAAATAGCGTCAAAGATTTGGAGTTTGGGAGCCAAATCACCGGATATCCTGCATGAACTGACGGAGTGCTTTCATTCCAGGCAGTAATAGAGATATAAAGTCGGCAGAACAAAATCAAAATGTTTTCCTCCTTACAAAAGCTCACACAGGAAAATTTGAATATGTGAATAGAGAGGCAGAATTAAACTGAAAGCCGAATGGATACATCAATCTTTGGGAGCTCTCCCTCTCTCTCCCTCTCTCTTTCTCTCTGCTGCTGCCAAGACAGCTAGGAAGACCGGGTAGAGCCCTCTTTTGTTCTGCTGGCTGGCACACTGTGATGATGTCACCAGCCGTGACATCATTATCATCCTTATTAACGCCGTCACCCACCATGAAGAGCTCTTCCTTTTCAACTTTTGATGGTTGAGAACTTGAGAGTATTGTGAGGAGTTGGGGTGGGGGCGGGGGGTGGAACCACAAACTAGGCAGTCAATCTAAAATCAAACCCCCACCACCACCACACACACACACACACACACACGCACACCCTCACCCCCACCTCTTACTGAAACAAAATGAAGAATTTAAGAAGTCATGCAACAGTCAACGAGCTGCCTGTTGACTGACTGACAGGCAGGGACAGGATGACTCTGGACAGAATGAGGTGACAGAGACTGATCGAGAGCCGCTGGCTGAGTGAGGACATCAACACGCAGACTGGTTGTGCCTGGATGTGGTTGGTGGGCATGCTTCTGAGACAAAAAGGGGGCATAACAAGAAGAGGAGGACTATTCAATACAATCAGAAGAAAGTTACAGTTATTTGAGTGTCCAGTGGTACTATTGTGGGTGGTTAGCTTTCAATATGACAATAGCAGGGGAATCTGAAGAAACATTCATTCATTATAAGGTTATCAAGTTCCAGTATGTAACCATGCCAACACACAAACAGGTATACAGGGCTGCAGGTATTCTCTCAGTGAATGACTTGATGTGCCCTTTTCCCCTATTGTTGAGAGTACTTGTTAATACTGCAAATGAAAAAACTGAGTTATAGATGCCAGAAACCTTCATAGTCCAGACAAGAATCTGGATTTTATAAAGTTGGGAGGGGGGGAAGTGCAGGTCTTGGCCTGTTTGAATAACGAGACCATTAATATTTGACACAGGTGACAAGTAAGAAAAGTATAAGAGAAACCAAAAGATTTTGACATAACCCTAGGCCACCAAATATTTCTCTTCTGCTAGAGAGAACAAACACGTATATTGTGTTATTGATGAAGATGGATGGACATTGTTAGACTAGAGAGGTAGAACTCTGACTAATGCTTATCATTATACCCAAAGAGGACAGTGAAGCAGTCAAAGACATGAAACCTCCAAGACCTCAGAGGCCTTTACCACATTTCGCTCCTTGGTCCAGCCCCCCACCCCACCTGCAACCCTCCTGAGACCCAAAACACCATCCCACTGCACCCTCCCCACTGCCCTCGAACCCAACCCTCCTTTTTCAGCTCTCCATCCAGGATCAGATAATGTGAAAAATGAACCGTAGAGCAGTCAGGGAGACCACATGGCCTCCCCAGCAAAACCACACAAGACAGATAGATATAATTAGACAGCGTCACAAGACATTTACCGCATGCCTGACTCACTTTTCCTTCCTCCCTCTCTCCTCCTCTTAGCAGTTCTTTCCTCAGAGTCCATCTATTTTCATTTAATGGTGATCTCAGGAATCTGTGTTGATGAGCCGAGCCGGGCTGGGCCAGGTCAGGCCGTTTTATTTTCGGGCCCGGGCTCAGGGGAGAGTGTTAGAGGGCCAGGGGAGTGGTGTGAGAGAGCGGGCGGGGGTGGAGAGGATAGGTCAAGGGTCATCGGAGTATAAACCATTGCCACATGCCCCTCGGACTGCGGTCTGACTCCTATTTCCTGTCTTCAAACACGGCTCGGGGAGGCGGGAGGTAGCAATAACACAGAGGGCCACGGAGAACCTTGTTTTCCCAGCTTCCCCGCACACTGCGCACATATGGAGCCAGGCAACCTGTTCTTATAATGCAACCTAATATGCACACAAACACACACACACACACACACAGCCTACAGCTATTAGATAAGGTTGATCTGCACACCTGGTCTTGCCGTGTGACTCTACAAACGATATTATATCCCACCACAGATTAGATGATGAGGGCTCTTGACTTTTACAAGCAGTTTCTTTCATACTGAGCAAGTTTGTTTTAGACAGCAATGTCATCAGTGATAGAGAGGGAATTGATACAGAAAAATGAGGAGAGAGACAGGGCATTCATACATCACAGCCAAGGTTAAATGAAGCTTTCTCTTAACCAAATTGTGAATTTGAATCGGTGAGGCAACCTTTTATAAGACACATATTTATACATACTCAAGAGCAGATCAATTACTGGTATAATACGTTAAATCAAGGACTTTGTTTTGTCATGATATCTGTGGTTTTGTGAAGAATGTGTGTACTTCTATTAACCGCTAGCTCGCAAGTGATTTGTGATGAGAACATGGGTTTTCCGGTCCTAACCGGCTTCCAGTCCCACTCAACGAGGAGCATGGTCTTTACAGGAGGCTCAAGGCCCGTATTTCCATCTGTCTCTTCCTGTGTCTGTCAGGGAAACTAAGTGGGTTTGTTTGGAGACCTGAAGGCAAGGCTAATAAAATGAAATCTCTGAGGCCTCTCGCTTTGACTTGGCTTCAGTTGCAGGTCATGTTAATGCTCAAAGTATGCTACAAATCCCAACACCTCTGACAACAGTGTTCTGATGGATGTTGCAACATGGCCTGAATCATTCAGACAGATAGTGTAATAAGCCTGCCTAATTAATTTAGCATCATGCATTTTAATAGACTGCAACTGTAGGTTCAACTGCGATGTGTTACGCTGACATGTTACAGTAAGTGCCAGTTCAATCTGTGTGCTACATCAGTGAAGTCTGATTACAGAACATTCATTCTTGATGACTTGATATGCTGTAAGACAGTAAGACTTTTTTGTTGGGTACACATACCATGTTTGCCTAGTTATTAGACACAGTATAGCACATATACCACTATGTGTAATATCATTAATTGCACTTAAGAAATAAAGCAAATCTAATCCTAGTAATCCTATAGCTGTATGGCATGCTTTCTGCCACAACTAAACTCAAATATAAACAAATATACTGCAAAATGATTACATATACTGTTCAGCAAGATCAGTAATGTTAAATGAAAAAAAAAAAACATATGCATTAGAATATCAAAACACTGAATATCATTTAGCATTCCCAGTTGTGGGTTGACATAATACATAAGAGGAGAGAATATATACAGTTTTAATTAATTTTTTGAATGCCCACGACCATCAGTGCTCTGCTAATGCAAAACATTTGTTATCTGGAATACATACTCCACAGTGTCAAGCTAATATAAATACAAAGGAATCTTGAGGGCTTTACACATTTCTTCTTTATTATTCATTCTCTTTGTCTCTTCCTGTGTGATGGTGTATCTCTCCTTTGAAAAATCATTTGTTTCATCATTTACTGTAAAGCAGGGTCAGGGCCATGCAGAGTGTGATGAGAGTTCAGGGTAAAGTCAGCAGAGCAGGAAACTACTGTGAGTTAAATGAAAAACTGCACCGAGACAATCACTTTGTCCCGTGAGTGAAATGTCTCTATGTGCAGAAGAAGATCTTTGACATCAATTAACTCTCATCAGGTTGGTAGCAGAAATATTTACTGAGTCGGTGTCCTTTGTTGTCAGAGAGTTGCATGTTTTAATTGCATGTATGCCATTTAAAGACAATAAATGCATTTTTTTTGTGTGTGTGTGGTTATGTCCAAAGTTTGCATCATTGTTTGGATGTGTGGAGTGTGATATGAAATCTCAGTCAAGCACCCATCAGCTTAGCACTGAGCCACCAAGTGTGAAAGTGTGTGGAGCAGGCTGCATCATGGGAGTGCTCCCATCAGGGAAGACAGAGGCGGGAAGGCTCGTTAAAGTGATGCGAGTTGTTTGCATGTGTTGAGGAGAAACAACCCTCAGTGACACCAGAAAGAGCCTGGGAACACACACACATGCAAACACACACACAGAGCAACAGCCAACTCAGGCTAACCACATTGCACTTGCTGGTAAATTGTGGTAAACAAATGTGGTAAACTCCTTGAAACACTTGATTAAATATTTAACAAAGGAATGATGCACAATGCCTCTGTGTACTCGACTGCTCCATTTCTCTTTCAGAGAGATAGCATCATGGCAGAGTACATCTATATGCAAAAGTGCAAAGTGAGCAGTTGTAAACTTTGCAAAGACAGCTTGTTCTTCACTGACCCAAGGCCTAGAGCTAAACAAGAGAGAGGTCACTGAGGACTTAGCCTGTTACAATGGACTCAAATATCTGTCCTACATCTACTAGGTGGAAATAGAGAGAGCCATTTGAGACTGTTTTAACCTCCGATCACATTGTTCTCCCTGCTGGGTTACGCCATAAAAATGATAAACCTAACAGTTATAATGTAGCCGCACATATCCCATCACACCACGAAATGAGTCTGAACCACAAGTGGCTGCTGCTCATTGCTGCTGTGCTAAAATTGCACCTGTTTTTCTTTGTTTTTCTTTTTGCCTCCCTCACCCTGGCAGCACAGTAAAAATTGAAATGTCATATAAAACGTGACAGGATGCTAATATGTGGCTCCCAGAGGGCATCTGAAAGCGTTCGTGTTGATTTTGTAACTGCAGAGAGAGTCTGCATCCCTCCCATTTCCACCCCAGGAAAAAAAGAAAAAAGAAAAAGAAAAAAAAAACACTGAAAAGTTGAGCAAGTTGAGGAATGCTTGAGGGGTGACACAAAGTCAATTTCCAAAAGAATTAAGAATGACAGAATAATAAATAGCGCATACAATTAGCATCTACTGTATATTTAAAACTGGATGTGCTGCTCTCTGCTCCTGAAAAATCAAAAATCGAACGAAAGGAACAACTTATCTTAGCAATCAAATAAATGCAAAAATAATTTTGTGACTGATGAAAGGAGAGGAGGCTTTCATAGGTTCAGTCACGTCACCTGGGAGCATACAGTTCAATCTTGTAGTATTTTGTTTTGTACTATAAATGAGTCAAAACAGTTAAATGTTCAGATGGCCTGTCTCCCAAATGAGGCAAGCAAAACATGTGCAGTAGATACACAGTAACGGACATGTTTGGATGGACATTTTTGGCAGCGAGAAAAATGCAGCATGGAATACTTTATTTCTCTCATGTTGACCTTATAAACAAGCTCAGCTCCTAAAACAGAGGCATATTATGTAAGCCAATAACTGCCTTTAAAAATGAAATCTGTTACATTGGTGTCTATTCCAAGTATTACCAATTTCACTGTGGAACGATGAGTCACAGATTTTACCCGCTGAGAGTTAAGAGAGGTCCCTCAGGGGATTTTTTTTTTAAAAGGGGGGGGGGGGGGGGGGGGACCCAGTGGCCTAGAAGAACATCTCCCCTCTGTCAGGATATGACAAGATGAGACAAAGGCCCTGTGACCGGCCTCAAATACCACCATGCAACCTGGCATCTCGCCAACACCACATGAAAGAGGCAGATGTTCCTTTTTTTTTTTTTTTTTTTTTTGAGGATGAGGTTTTAATAAATAATTTATCCCATACAACACCTAATCCATGAGCGAATGTGGGGAATACATCTCTATTTCCCTCCCTCTCTTTTTTATCATAAACACATAAATATCTGTTTAACTAGGGTGTTGAGATGCGCTGCACGTCGTCCTGGCCCTCATCAAGCGGCTCGCTCACACAAAGGCCATGTTGGGGATGCGAAGGGGGTGTCCCACTCCCATAGGCCTAAATGGATGAATGTGAGCAGAGTGTGCATGTGTGTGTATGTCTGTGTGTATAGGATGTATTTCTTTGAGAATATCTGTGTGCACTGAGGGTTGCTCCTACAAAGCCAAAGTCAAACTACAGTTAAGACTGTCAGCTGAAGGTGGACCAGGCAGACAACGCACTACTAATTAGTCTCTTCACCCAGACTAGTCCCATATAGCGAGGATAAATATACACATATGTAAAAGAGACGGATAGAGTGAAAGAGAGAAAGAGGGAAGGAAGAGATGGTGGTGGTGACTTATTTTAAGTTTGACCTCTGCTTCCTATCCTAAAGAGAAAGGTTTCTGGTGTTATGAGTGTGTGTGTCTCCAATGTGTTTGGGTAGCAGGAGGTTGTTTGCCACTGATCATCTTTACCCCTCTCCCCCTGGGGCCTCTCATCACCTCCACCACACCAGCAACTCCATCAGACTCAAGGTCGGGCACGCACACACACACACACATACATACACACACACACACACACATATATAAATGACTACCACCCCACAACCTCTGCGCTTGATCACTTCCCCTTCCTCACCTCCCACTGAACGCCACCCGACTCCCCACCCCACCCTGCACCCCCACTCTGCCCAGTTCTCCCCCACCTTGCCTCACCTCTGCTCCCCTGCTCCTGCGCTCTCCTTCTCCTGTCCTTCCCAGGATCCAGCCTGGCAGTGTGTGATGAATGGGACAACATTACTCTTGTCCTCTGTTGGCCTGGTTTAGCAGCTCCAGCCCATCTCCCCCCGTCTGTCTGTCAGTCTGTCTGTCTTGTCTATCTCAGTCTCTGCCTGGGCATATGCTGCTGCACAATCTAAACTGTGGATTAATTTGTTCTGGCCATACTCCACCATGAAGGTACAAATGAGCTTCTAAATCTTGAGATAAGTTTCAGAATTTAGATAATTAGGTTGGAAAGGAAATGTATTTTTAAGACACATATAGGCTTTTTTGATTCTGTAAGGAGTAACTATGTATCCACAAGAGTGTATTCTATTTAACTAATTAAGATTTTTCACTACACAATATTCAAACTATTTTCATTAATTAAATCTTATCTTACTCTCATTTGGATTAAATTACACCTGATTCATCACCTCGGTCTGTAAAACTTGCTAACTTCGGCGTACCTTTAATTACATATTCATGTTCAGAGAGACACAGGCAATAGAAACAGTTGTAACATCCACTGTTTTAAACTTTGTTTTGGAAGAAAAAAAAAGCGACAGAGCGAGAGTGCATCGCTATGAAGTGAAGGGATCACGTCTTCAAAAAAGTAAATAAAATATGCATCCTCTCTGTGCTCATTACAGATTTATGACTCTTGTTAAAAGAAAAGGTGGCGGCTGCCTTCTTACATGTCTGACTTTCAAATTCAGACGACACTGCTGTCAAGTGTTGTGCTCCACATTCTGTCCAATGAGAGACCGGGAGGGCTGAGTGTGTGCCATCTTCGACATCCTATTCGGTGAGAATCTCGGAGAGAGTTACTTTGGGTGGATGAGAGCACACAAGAACTCCTCACCTACAGTGCAACGAGTGCTCGTCGTAATCCTTTGATGCATAGTTCATCAGTCAAAAAGTTCAGTTGCTTCAGCCGCTTGTGTGTACGTGATTCAGAACAATAACAGTTGGGGGAGTAGACATTGCTGCATTAGGCATAATGAGCATTGGGATTTGCTCCCGCAATATGAAATAGTTTTGCTGTTTCTGTAGCAACTTTTAAGAGAAAGCACTCACAAGCACATTCAAATCACCCCACCACCTACACACACACGCACATTTATACACACACAGGGCTCTGAAGCTCATTAGAAAATTAGTTTGTTAGGTGCTTATTATCAGTGACTTAGGGGTTATAAAGTGTGAAAACAATCATTATTTCTGAGAGGAATGTAATTAGTGCTTTTCAAAATATATCTGAATTTTTGACACAAAAAAGTACACTAAGCCACTCTGAGATTTTATTCCCTTACCCCTTGTTACTACACAGGTTATATTCAAAACAGCTATGAATGCACTCACTCACTCCCAGTGTCACCCTTTAGTACCCCAGAGCCAGAAGTACCACCAGCAAAATGTAGCTGACACACAGTCACACCTCAATCTACAGCTGTCGCCTTGTAGTGTAACAGGTCTACATTGCCACAGGGAAGTCACACAAAAAGACGGAAGCAGCCGTCCATGCTGGAGCCCCATTAGCTTCCCCATCACCTTAAAGAGCAAGCAGAGAGGTGCAGGCCTCGAGGTGGGGTTGGGTTGCGGGCCGAACGTGCAGTGGGTGCAGTGGGGGTGTTAATTGAGACGCGGACAGGGAACAGGTGCTGTACACAAACCCCGACAGGACGGCAGACAGAGGCCGCCGGACAGACGATGAGCTAAATAGGAAACCGGAAGACAGCGACACACATCATCAGGAGTCAGTGCCAGAGCCACATACATGCCAACTTACCACCATCGTTCGTATCCACTCAAAGTGCCAGGAAGCCAACATATCCTCGAGGATATGGTTTTTATCACAGCTGTCCTCCCAGGGGCCTGGTTTAGGATCCTTGTGGATAGATTACAGTGAGATTTTTTCTTTACAACCCAGAGAAATTAAGGTGAAAGGGTTAAAGAAAAAAATGAGGATGTTTTACAGCTGGGGTCTTGTGGTTGATGTTTGGACCAATAACAAGGCTGTAGCCACCAAATGCACTGCAGAGATTGTAAACATAACCACTCAACTGAAAACAGCTTTAGCCTTGCAATGCAGAGAATCATATTTGATAATCTTGTTTTTTCAGTACCTTTTTATTTCCTTGGGTCAATTGGACTATTGCACAGCTTGATGCAGAGGAGCATCCATGTCTATAATCTCTACAATGACAGTGGTGAGTATACTGTAAACTGTGTACTGTCCAAAACTACAAAAAAAGACCCACAGTGCAAAAACAAAAACAAAAAAAAACAAAAAAAAACTCAACAAATATTCATTTAAATGACAAAGGCCAGAGTTAAAGTAAAAGTGTTAAGAGAATGGCAGAGAGTCAGAGAATGAAGGAGAAATGACAGAAAAAGACAAAGCAAGAGATATGTATCTGGGGGGAATAGAGATAGTGAGAGATGATCCACCTGATGTATGTGTGTGACAAAGAGGAAAAACAAACAAACAATGCAGTGTATTTTGCATAGAGAGACAATACCCCTGCATGCCTCTTTCACCCTCCTTTTTGTTTTCATTCCTCCCTCTATTAGCCAAACATGATTAAAATGCAGTTCCTACCAGCGTCTCTGCTGAACAACGGGGGGAAAAAAAGACAGTGAGATGGGAAGAAAAATGAAGCGGAAAAGTCAAAAGCATCTTTTACAGCGTGACGCTTTTCATCCTTCACAGGCGGCGAGAAGAAAAGAACACAGACATTCAAACTTTTCTTTTCCCCTCTCTCCCTCTGTCTCTCTCTCCCATTCTCCAGCAGCTGAAAACACCCCCTGATACCTGAGGACAACCCCACTGCATCGCAAGCTCAATAGCCTCCCCAGAACAACATTTCAGTCACACTTTTTTTTTCCAGAGCATTGATATAATTCCCAGTGCTCTCTTTAGTCCAATTATATTATGCTATGTCACTATCTGAGCGATCAGCGCAGCGCCGTGACTGGGACTGAGAGAGGAGTGCTGGGTCTTCGGAAGGTGCTGCAGAGCGCCGTATGCTATCTGGAGATAAGTCAGTAAACTGTTTTTTAACCATATTCACACTGAGACAAAGTGTGTGCCTCATTTAACGTTTCATGGAGCAGAGAGCCTAGGCACTTGCTTAATGGTACACAGAAGAAGAGACAGAAGCTGAGACAGAGATGGGGAAAGAGAGACAAGAGACAGAGACTGTATGTTAAAACCAGCAGCTGAAAATGGCTGTGAGGCCTGCAGAATGAGAACTGAATATGTGTGCTGACATTAGCCATTTACCAGGAGTTACATACTTGCGGAGAGAACCACTGATAAACACACGTGTGGTGTTTGTACATGCATGTGCATGAGTCATACCAACAGGGAAAGCAGCAGAGGGTGGAACGGCTGTCTCAGCA
This sequence comes from Lates japonicus, assembly GCA_033238685.1. Lineage (NCBI taxonomy): Eukaryota > Metazoa > Chordata > Actinopteri > Centropomidae > Lates > Lates japonicus. Next base: position 44,275 of record BRZM01003052.1, on the reverse strand, counting down.
CTACAGATGAGAAGGATAAAGAGATACTGTGGTGTAGGAAGATGACTGCGTGGCAGCAGAGATGATGAAACAGAGGATCATGTATGCTTAGCCCTATATACACAGTGGAGTCATCAATAAGACCGCCAAACAATAAATAATACTATATAGCGCTCATAAAGCTGATGAAACCAGACATGCCTGCCAACTCACTATAACCATTCTGGACCACTCATTTGGCGGGAATTACCACATCAAGACTATTCTTTGCATGTCATGGAAGATGTACATACATTACAGACATCTATCCTCAACTCTTCAAAACTGTTACATAATCCCATATAACATAATTATAATAAGAAAGTGCCTAAAAAGGTCAAAAGAAAAATGATCTATAGGTTTGACCTCCAAACAGGATTGTAAAAAAAAAAAAGCAACTGCTGATATACATCAGACTAAATAATGACTAAAAAAACAGATTTTTTATAGATCAGTGTATTCAAGCTAATGAATAATATATATTTTATATTTACCATCAACTGTACACATGAGGGAAAGACAGAGAAAATGAGTGAGAAACGTGAGAGGAGAAAGATTTTGCAGGTGCATGTGTGTGTCTGTGTGCGAGTGAGATATAGATAGATAGACGTAGAGAGAGAAAGAGAGAGGGAGTGCACCGAGCAGTAAGCCCGTGAGCAGGACATGATTGCAGTGTGTATCTTATCTGTGTCAGGTCCTCCTGAGGCTAGTGGAGCCTAGCTGAGCGGAGCACGAGCGCTTCAGTGACCAGTCAACCGTGTGAGGGTAATCTCCTCACTCCTTCAGTCTGTCTCTCTCTCACTCTCTCTCTCTCTCTCCCTTTTTCCAGTAAGCATCCCCCCCACCCCACCCCTCTGGGAGGCAGCTGAGCCACTCTACACACATAAGTGAGATGCTCACACACACACACAAACATATTTACACGCACAAACACTCGCGCCCATCCAGAGCCTAAGGTGATTGTCTCATGCCAGCTCTGGACAGTCAGCCCACAGGTGAGAGGAGACATCACAGGCAACATTGCACACTGAAGCCCCTGCAGCCAGTAGCCTGTAAATATACGACTGAGTCGCATGTTTCTGCTATCTCACACTGTCCAAGTCTAACAATGTTACTTCAAGCTATATTGGAAGATACTGAAAAGGCATATGAAGACACAGGGGGACACATTTTAAAATTAAGCAAGAAAGAATTAAAAGAAGAAAAAAAAAAGATAATTTTACAAAATAAAGTAAATAATTTTTCAAATGACAACTACATCTCTGATAATGTTTCAGTACAATGAAATCAGTGTAACTAAGAAGGTGGAGTACATGGCACAAGGTGGGCTCAGTGGATTAAATGTCCAAATTAAGATCCGGTGGAAATCCTTCACTCTGTGGTTCAATTCTATGTATAGTATTACACCGGTGAAGTTAGTGATTCCCATTTGATTAATAAAGTGTATTTAGCTACAGTATATTAGATACATGTTTACATTGAACACAGTCAAAATAGAGATGAAAAAACGGAATGGTTGGAACTCAGCCTGAGTTCAATATTTGTTATTATGAAAACCTATTCTTAGAATAAAGTGAAGAATAAGACAATGATAATGTGCTGGCAGCACAGTTGGTCACCACCATTAAATTACATTCAAGCACATTTCATGCAAAATTCTCAAAAAAAAAAAAAAAAAGGGTTCTGCATAAGGCCACAGTGGTTCTTTAAGACTATCTGAATAACCCTACTTACAATACAAACTTCTTTATTGTACCATAGTGACATCCTTTCATGTAGAATATATCTAAAATATTATTTCTAATCATGCATTTTTTTTTTTACTTTGTGTCTTACATCTATGAATTGCGTCACTAATGTGCTTTGAAGGAAAAAGGTGCATCTGCAACTTGCCATCATGTTTAAAATGAGTTTTTATTGATAATAGAGGTTAAAAACTGGGACAGTATACTGCTAACATATTTTATGCATGTGTGTGTATGTGTATGTGTAGGCAGTAAGAATCAAGAAACATTCCATGTTGAAGGTCAGTGCACACACACAAACACGGTGAGGAGGAGAAAGAAGAAAAGTAGAAGTAGTTCATGTCTAACATTCTTTCACCCTTCGTGTGCCTGCCTGCTCGACTTTAACAACTGAGCCGTCCCCATCAATTAGTCTAGATGCTGGACTTTCATTGAGATTAAGTGACTAATATCAGTGCTTGCTCACAAGAAAGACACTTTTCACGTCTGCCCAACAATCTGTTAAGTCAAAACACATGTGGTGATCCAAGGCAAAAAGCCTGCAAGGGGTCCTCTCTGCAATGAAAAACAGGTGCTCTACTTTTTGGCCATGTAATACCCCATTTAGCCTCTGGAGCAAAGGTTATCCAGCTAATAGCTGCCTTGTGGTGCACTGGGAAGAGCCGTGCACATGGCCGGAGTAAACATCTGGGACGGATTGTACATACTTGCAACATATGCTTCAAGTTCAATTAAAATGAGGCCTTGGCACATTTATTAATCTTTTTTTCCCTCTCTCTCTCTCTCTCACGCTCTCTCCTCTTCACTCTCTCTCCTATAGGCCTGTGCCATAAAAGAGGCCTCCTTTGACCCGTCCTTCATACTTACTCACTACAATCTGAAGTTACCTCATATCCAATGTAAAAGACCTCATATCCAATGTAAAAGACAAATTTGTTAAGCCTTGAAACTCCATTTGTTCTGCACTTAACCAGGTTGGAGGGAGAGCAAAGGGAAGGGAGAGAGAGGGTAGAAGGAGAGTGGGAGGGGAGAGAGATGTAGGTGAAGAAAAAAGAAAAATGCCCCCCTTTCAACTTCCCCACAGCTCAAATGAAATGCTAACAGTTGAGGGGAGCAATAGATCAAAATGTATGAAGCCAGAGTTGGTAAATTGTAGCCTTTGTGGCGGCTGTCGCTATCCAGCATCCCAGCCCTGTGTGAGCACAGAGAGCAAGGCCTTCTTATGTGGAATAATCAGTTTGGCACCAAATCTGACGGAGGCCGCTCAAGCTGCCGCTGCACCTCATTTCAATTATGAAAGTCCAAAATGTATTTCATATAATCTGCAGCTTTTCAAATGCCTGTATTTTTATTTTTTCCCTGAGAGGAGGTAGGAAATGCAATGATGGAGGGCAGACGTAAAGAAGGGGTAAAAAAGAAAAAAAGGTTCAAGGTTGCCTGCTGCATATCTTCAGTCAGTGGCCCCCTGTACATTTCAGCCTTGGAACTTCACAGCCATGAAACTTTGCTTCTGCATCACTGTGGGAGAGGATGTAATGCTCACGTATCTTTGTGTGCTCATCGCCCAACTGGCTGCCTGGCTGACTGATTGCCTGACTCGCTGACTTACTGGTGGGATGACTATTTGACCATCTGCACTATAAATGTGGATTTTTTTTAACCCTGTTGTTGCCTACTTGCACTTATGACCCTTAAAAAATGGAAGAGGTTGTAGCGAGGTTGCAGTTAAGTAAACTCAGCATACAGAGTGTCCTCAGGCAAAATTATATTCAGATATCAAATTGCCTGGTCAAAGGCCTTTAAAACAGCCAAACAGCAATGGTAATTGTTTTGCTCCAAAAAGATTACCAAACCAGATCATGCAAATTACCACTTCTTAGCCTACTAACCTTTATATTGCTGCAGTGCGGCTTTAAGGCATCAAGTATCAGCTCAAGTAATTTCAGTTTCCAGATTGTTCAGTCAAGGTACTTTACAGTTTTCAGTGAAAGATTTGGACTTCACTTGTATGCTCAAGCTACAATTCTGTCCTTGTTTAACACAGCTCGAGTCTGATCAGACTGGAGTACCAAACAGAACTTCTTTTTTTTTTTGCCTCACCAAAATCTCGACAACACAGTAGGTGGATAAAGAGCTGTACCATTTCAATTACCATTCCCAAGTGGAACATTGACAAGGTACTGTATCCTATCCAGTGGCATTTGTTTCAGTAGCTGTTCCTCCAGTGTAAACGAGCAGAGGCAGTAAAGCAGCCACCTGTTGTTACCTGATAGTGTCTGGACAAGCCCAGATGCTGTTTTACTGGGACATAAAGGAGCAGTGAATGGGCCTAAATAGCTAACTAAGCACTTTATATGGGTGCATGTTCTCAGGAAGCCGAAGACCAATGTTAGTAACGTAAATTCGATTTAGTGTTATAAGAAGGGAAAAATAAGGATAGTGCACCAAACTGCAGTAAAAGGCCAAAGCAAAGCAAACCACAAAGAAGAAAGGTGAGGAGTGTGCTGTGTATACACCTACAGAGAAAACTTTTCAAAAGGTTAAAAGGTTGTACAATCTTTGTACATGTGTTTGCGCCTCAGGCAGTGAGAATAACTGAATGGGGGGGTGGGGTGGAGTCATTTCGTTTGTCTGATTGTGTTTCCGGTCTGTGAAGCAGTGTCAACCCCTCCTGAGGCAATGTGTCTACGCGCGCGCGTGTGTGAGCACATACGTTTGCGTATGTGTTTGTGTGTGAGTGCATCCCTGACGCAAGACATAATTACCTTGTCATCTTTGTCAAAATCCTCATCCTCATCCTCCAGCAGGTCCTCCACTGCTTGCTGACAGTTGCAACAGAGAAAAGAGAAAAAACGAGAAATAAAAATATTTATGCAACAGCTATAGTACAGATAAACATTAGATAACACAGGGTTAACATCATCAGAACAGCCAAAGAGGCATATTAAAGCTGATTGGTTATGCTTATGTCTGGCTAGAGTTTGTTAATGGGAATGGAAAGCATGCAGATAGCACAACTATTGGTTTGGTGTGTGCTAATATGTCACGAGCTTCAAAATGGTTTTGAATTAGAATTTAATTTTAGAAACATTCTGTTGTTCAAATGTGTTGACACTTCTGGAAATGTAAGCAAATGCTCTGGCTTTGAATTTCAACGGGCTGAGGATTAAAGTCTATTCATCCACTCAAATCGCATTGCACAAAAGCATTCAAATCTTATACCATTCAGTAGGACGAGACAGAAGAACTCTTCTTCTGATTGTGCTCTGTCTCTTCTGACCTCTTTAACCTTTGCACTCGTCTCTAACCTCCACCTTCCAGTTTCTATACATTCGTCTATCTATCGTCTCACATCCTCTCACAGAATGATGCTCCACGAGGGAAGGGAGAAGAAAGCCTGCAGCGCAGAGAGCAAGTCACAAAGAACAGCAACTATGTGCTTCACTGGTGCACAACCGATGAAACAGGAGCTGGTGTAGCTCTGAAGCCCCAAGATACCATGATACATACTGTACAACACAAAGAAAAATGACACACTCGTGCACAGTGTCAGAACCACAGACACAAAGGCACAACGTAACGATGGTGCATGCGAGGTGTAGCCTTTCCTATTCAGAAACAGAATTTCACATGCACATTGTGAGGCACTGAAATGTGGTAGAGAAACGGCTTTATGGAAAATGCAGTCCATCAGATACAGATCAGACCTCTATCTGAATGTGAGAGTGAGCAAATAAATAAACACCTTGGCACTTGTGGAAAGCCCTGAACCAGCAAGATCATCTTGGGCCACTTTGTTTAGTGATACTATATCTGATTACTGTTTAGTGATACAGTACTCGAGTCATTGTGTGTCTCTGTGAACACGCACCAGTTCACATGTAAAAAACCACAGATCACTGCTGCATCCTATTCACCCTCTTTGTGTCAATCACATATCAAAGCTACAAGGTCATATTGTTAGTTCCAATTTACATAAACAAACACCCATATCATAAACCCTACAGCTGTCAACCTCAGCATTCATCTGATCCCATTGTTGTATTGCCTTACCAGCCCCAACCCCCAAGAAAACCTTTGCCCAGTCTCAACATCACCACAACCCCCTAACCACCTCCAGAATGGCACAAACTAGTTTGGAGAAATCCAAAAATCATTACTTAACAAGACAATAGCTTTTGTCCTTTTTGTTTTCATTGGAATAAGGGGGGAAACTAAGTGGCGGCTGACATAAGCCTCTTATGTAAATGCAGCTTCCCACACAAACAAAGAGAAGTTCAGAACAGCAGAGTTGAGAGGGTAGAGTCAATAGTGCGTGTGTGTTTGTGTGTGTGTTCTATCAATAGCACAGAGTCACTAGGGCAAAGTGTTGTGCATGTATGCATGGCACTCCTCGTTTTAACATGTCTGACTCTGCTTAGCAACTGGGAACCTTGATTCCTTGGAACTCCATCCTGCTTGATAATAAACTTGACTGTTCACAGTTCTACAATCTCTTTATTGATACAGGCCACATTGCCCCACATATAAAATACCAGGAGAAGTTCTGTGTGAAAAAGATGTAGACGTGATACTGTAAATGACGCCTGGATCTGTTAGTGGACTATAACTGTTTTCAAGTCATCATAGTTTCTGATGCTGCATGCCAAGAAATACAAAACATATGGCGTTCCTCCCACAGAGAGCTTTACTAAGGCATACTATTTTTGCTCCAAACTTTAAACAAAGGAGATGAGGCACATTAGCTGGAAGCATGACCTAGAGAGACAGAAAATGATAGAAGTGATTTTCTCCCTCTGCTCTCAGCTTTGCTCTCTCCCTTCAACGCTCTGGTTTGATCTGTTTCTACGGTAGGGCACAGGGTATAAAATTAATAAATAAAGACATGGAACATGTCATCTGCCTAAAGAAGATTGCCACGGCTAGTACGCGCGCTGAGCTGCTTCTTTCAGTAAGGGAGGATATAAATTACCTCAATCACGGCGTTGAATTCAAAGAAATATTATGCTGCCCTCTCTACCTCTCTCTCATTGTTTACTTTCCTCTTTCTCTCTTTCCAGACCTGTTTGGTGTATGATATCATTTTGTCTACTTATCCCCATTTATCATGTTGGTTTGAGATTACTATCGTTGTTACAGCACGGCTGCATCAAAGCCTTGCTATCGACGGATCGTGCAGGCTCACATTGCCTGCAGAGCTGCTCCAATCAGTTCAATATCTGCGGGTGGGGTTGGCACTTTGTATTCAGACCTATTCAAATGATACAGGGATGATCTGAGCTACTCTTACCAGATTACATGACATAAAATGCGCTACAAAGAGATGGTAATGTAAAATACAAAGATATAAGTGAGTACAATGACATTGGGGAGTTCAAACAGCTGTAGTATAGGAATGCATCTGTTTGGCCTTAGTGAAGCAGACCACAAAAGCTGATTTTAAAGAATTAAGTTTCTGTTGCCACTGAAACCGGATGTAGCACAAAACTCTTGCCCACATCACTCTGATTTTTTCTCTGGAACTCTGCTTCTATTAGTAAAATTGGCCGTGAGAGGACAGTTTAAGAAATTAAATTAAGTGGAAAAAACAACTGTTGGGTATCTGTCTTTTCTCTGCATATAGTAGTTTTGATGGTATGTAGAATGAAATATTTTTAATGGCTTTTGATCAAAACATATTAGAAACAACATGAGGTGGTGTAGTAGCCTGTTGTTCTGGTGGCGTCTACAGTACATCCTTGCATGACCATTGCTGTGCTATTTAATTGATATTTCAATTTTATAAGCTAGAACTTATGACACTTGTAGCCATCTTGTATGAAGGTACAAATTTACATTTCCAATGCCGGGCAGTCTTTGCGCTTAGCATTTGCATACTGGCTGAAGTGCGGGAGTGCTAGCTAAAATCTGCTGGGACAATTTGAAAACACATCTGACAGGAAAAAAGAAAAAAAAAAAAGGGTGAAGGTAGGCGAAAAGTCCAGTGTGTTTGGATCTGAGGTTTTCTAGGTGAGGCGGAACCTTTGTTATAGAGCTGACGATGAACAAGTTTGTTCGGTGGAAAAAAAGGGAATAGCGGAAAAAAAACTTTCCAAGAACTGTATCAGGTAGAAATTTTGATAACCTACTGATTCCTGAGAGGAAATTTGTATATTCGTTTGCCTCCACAGGGGCTTCTTGGCCTCTGTCGGTGGCACCTTAGCACCCTACTGGCTTTGAAGGACAGAGGCACTCTTGAGTTACCTGGGATGTTCCACTTTGACCTTCAGCTACAAGATGATCTCCTTGTGATTCTGCAGTGTTGCTGGTGAGGCCGATAGTAAAGGTGATTCATAACTTAAATCAGGCAGCATTTGTAGCTGTGCAATCTGGTAAGCGTCTTCAATTGCCTGGTCTTTTGATTCATAACCGGGTTGTAATGTACTTCCTTAACTCCAAGCAGAGCAAACAAAGCAAACTCTATGAGTTTGATGTTGGAGCAATGGTTGTACCTTATAGAGCTCAGCCTGACTGTGATACAAAAGAGACAGAGACACAAGGGACAAACTGAGGGGTTAAAGGCAAAAGATGAACCTGGTTTAGAAATATAGAAAATCTAGAAGGTAGAATGTTGAATTAAATACAAAAGAGGTAAAATGCCTAACACACAATTAACTAGACATACTTATCATTAAGTCATACAGCACAGTTTGGGGGCATACAGAAGAGTTTAAACCTAACTGACAAGTCAGGAAAAAACTGCACTTTGAGTGAATGGATACTGCTTTCCATTGGAAGTAAAACAGTATAGAACCTGTCTGAATCAATGAAGCAGGTGCACACACACGCACTCCACAGAAAAGTAAATCTACTACCTGAACTAGTAGCCACGTATTTTCACCCTTCCGCAAATGCCTCTCTACCCATCCCTCTCTCCTAGCCCATTGAGTTCCACTACTCCTCCTAACCTTCCCAATGACAGCCGCCAGAATTGGCCTTAAGTGTGAACTATCGGCGAAACATGAAGATACTTTCTCCTTTCTCCCATTCCTCCTATCCCTCCCTCCCTCCATCCTCCTGCTCTTCCCTCTTTGTCGTGAGGGGTTTTAACTCAGCTGCTGAGTTTGGCGACTGGCTAAGGATCTCAAACCCCTACACTTGGTATGCACTGTCCATGAGTGTATGTATCTGTATGTATGTGTGTGTGTGTGTGTGTGTGTGCATAGCCTACCACAGTTTACAGACTGAGGGAGGGCTGTGTGTCTGATAAGGCTGCTGGCTGGGCCTGGCACTGACCACACAGGTATGCACAAGCTGTCAGGCCGTGGCCCTCGGAGGGGCCCTTCCATCTGCACTACCCCCAGCCAGGGCTCACCCAGCAGGGGCTAGATGAGGTGAGGCTGGGAGGTGCTGCGGGCTGGAGGCAGGGGTGAGGTGAAGGGTGGCTCCATATTCCTTAAGCAACACCAAATCTGTGGCACTGGAAAGATTGAGTTACAGGATAGTAATGTAAGCATACTAACATAATTTCGTTCCTGTTGCTTGTTGCTGACAAATCAGCAAGTCTGTTTAGTCAGAGATTCAGCAACTGTTCAGAGGAAATCACAATTTATACGTTCCACCAGCAATGTTGAGATAGTCAGTAAATACAGTAAATTCCATTGATACAATGTTTGTCACTACTCAGACAGATGATACTGTACCCATCTTGTATTTATACTCAGTTGTGGATGAGAATGGAAATAGTACATGTTAAATCTGTGCACACAAACTCTTGCTTATCAATGAAGCAGCAAGTTCAATATTTGACATCCAGTGCCTGTATAGACAAAGAAACAACAACAAACTGGGCAGACACCTAGGCTGCTGGCGTTGTTAGCAAAGAGCTGGAACAGTTACAAGGTTCAGTGTGATGGGGTCTCAGACAAATGGAGGGAAAGGAGGAGAGACAGCATGATGAGGAGGCTGGAGGATTCCGCGGTGGCATTCCTGATGCTCGATGCTCGTCCCGCTTCAAGCCTGCACGTCGCCTGTCTTTCTGCCTATGACCTGCCATCCTATCTGCCAGTTTGCTTGAGAGAGACAGAGAGACGAGGAAGACGGAAGGGCAGAAGAGGGAGCGAGATGGCGTGGTGATGCGGGCGGCGGAAATCAGCGAGCACAGGCGCTCCCAGTTAAAAAGTGACGACCTTTTGATTTTCGCCACCTGTCTCTTAACTGCCATGTCTGACTCCGCGAAATTGCCTGCCATCCGCTGCTTTCCTCTGCCTGTATTACCTGCAGCTCCGTCTCTCTAGATACCTCTCTGTCTTTTCTGTCTCTGCTCCCACTCCATCTCCTTTTCTAGATTCTCCTTTTTCTTTGCAGTTGCAATTTTATGGGGGAAAAGTGGAGTGTGACTTTTGGAGGTTGAGGTATAATAGTGGCATTTCCTCTTTTCCTTAGCTTTCCTAATATTCTCTTCTCTACCTGTGTTGTGTGACTCTTAATGAGGGGCAGATGTGCGGCTTTGGTACATTTAGGCGCCGAAGAATTTTTTGAGATGCAAAATCAGGAGAAAATAGAGATAGATAAAATTGGCAATGAAGTGCAATGTTCAAATAAATGAATATTGTCTTGGGAAATAAACCAAGATTATTTTTACACTAATAATAGACAATATGCTGCTGTCATACTGGGTGCTTCACAGTAAAAAGATTCAACTATTATAATACAAGTAAAACTATGTAGATTTAAACAAACACAAAATCAGTAGAAAAACCTAGTAAATGTTTTATTTAAGGTTGACTTTCAGGAGATTAAACTCTGCTTGTTTCATGGCAGTATACTCAGAAGGATGTAGAGTGGGCTGGTAGTCAGCTCTATCTCTCTCAGTTAGGCATGTCTGTAAGAGGTGTGAAGTATCTTCAGGCCATTGAGTCTTCTCTTCTGTAATAGGGTTAGCGGATCCAGTGGAGGTGAATCTATGTAATGGTCTGAAGTATGGGATAAAGTTATTCACTCCAGTGTGACAAGAGCCTAGTACCGTCATCCTGTGGTAGAAGAGACATCACCATGTTTAAATATGTACCCTCTCGACAGCCTGCTTTTCATTAACACCTTCACCAATAACATCTGGTGAGGGCCTTTCTGGGCCAACAGAACATGAAGGATTTCTGTTGGGATGTGTCCCTGCTCGTTAATCTCACGCTCATCATGAGCACTCCAAAAGCAGTCACACATGAACCGACACCACAGCTGAGAGAAAATGTACGTGCATGCATCGTGCCTTGCAGCCTTTACTCTTGCAGCAGAGCTGCATGTCCTCTGATTGACCGGCCCAGCCACCTGGCAGTTTCCTCTGCAACAGGCTTAGGATGGATCTAAGCCCCAAACTGTTCAGTTTCAAAACAAGAAAAATGGAGAGATATCAATAAAGTGTTCCTCCACACAAATAGAGACAGGATGATCCTCCTTATCAGAGTTTGAATGTCAGTAAGCAACATCATCCTCTGCATATATTAAAAGCTCAAAAAGCACAAGGGTCCTCTTCTTTGTTTGTTGTTTCACATTGAGCATGTTACAGCACTTGGCACATGGGTCAATAACAGTGTTGAGTCCAGGGTTCAGGTCAGAGTGCTACATGATAGAGAGGAGGTCGCTGACCTTGCTGGTGCTCGCCTCCTTTAATCGCTGTTCTGAGGGCCTCCGACTGCTTAGCAGGCACGGTCAAGGTTAGAGGGTAAGGCTCTGATCCGGGATCTGTTTGCGAGAAGCAGCATGTAACCACACAACAGTCAGTGACCCTGGTGAGTGAATTACAGGCGATGTAGAGAACACATGTTTGTTTATTTATAGACGCAGGGCTAGGACTGTGGTTGGTGTAAAATCAAGAGGATCCTCACATTGAACCCATCAGATGAGCAAGGCCCTTCACTTCATTAGGAGATCTGTGCTCAAGTGTATACTTTTTTGTTTTTCTCTCTTTCTTCCCCCAGCCTATCCTTCTCTCTCTCTCTCTCTCTCCCTTTTTCACCCTTCAAGTGATTCAGCAGAGATTCTTGTACCTCACCCCAGACTGCTGGAAAGGCCGCAGCGCTCCGGATGTGACCCTTGCTCGGCTCAACTGTCTTTAATTTGGTGTGTTGTTTAAAAAGTAATTAAGCCTTTTCCTTGTTTCTTTTCTTCTTTTCTGTTCTCACCAAGTGTGAGAGAGCAGTCGTCGTAACTGGCTGATAAAGACTCGGAAGAGGTCAGGGACTGGGAGGAAGCAAGAACGCAGATACATATGTCTTGCTGCCACTTCCCCTACCGCAGCAGATTAGGAAACTCTGTCCTGAAAACAAACAGGGACAGGACTCAGGGGGATACATATCCTAAATGTGTGTATTATAGTGTGTCGTGTACAGCATTTGCAAACACGGCCTGAAAATAATGAATCACTTACACAGTCGCACATTCCTTTTACTGTATGTGTTCCAATTTGGCGTGGGATTGTAATATCACAGAGTGAAGGAGGCAGAGAGTTGATAATGGAGGGGAAGGAAAAGGGTTCATCAAATTCACATAGTAGAAGTAAGACTACCAATGCCGAGACAAAGCAGGCGATGATTGTCAGAATCTTCTTTGTAATAGCCCGTTGCTGCTTGTACTGTTGGCACAACTGTCATGGCGGCAAGAAAAGGAGCATTAATGGTGCTAATCTTGACAATTAATCCCTCTTTCATCAGCTATATTGTTGCAAAAAAAAGAATGTCCGCAATGTACTTATACAAATACACATATTTTCACAGACACACACAGATAACTAGCGCTTTGCCTTTACACACACACACACACACACACACAAGCACCTGAAGTGATACAGTCTATGGGAGGGACACATGCAAATGTTTGTATGTACGTGTGTGTGGATTTCCTTGAGCTATAGTTCTACACTTTAGTTGTGCGTGAATCATTGCCTTGGAATAAAAGAGAACATACCAGACTATATCAGACACCAGAATATCAACGTCATAGCAGACACTATATCCAGCATTCATGCACACACCTGCACATTCACTTATAGTACATATACACTACTGCTATCCCATTCTCTTGCACTGTGTATTTGTCTCCAACTATCTCACAAACTTCTCCACATATCCTTCCACTACCCAATACCAGCACTGACACTCCAGTCCACACATATCAAGTCTGTCGAACTGTAAGAAGTACTCAACACACTCACTTACACAGCCGCCGCCGACTGCTCATATTAGACAGTGGAGACATTTAATTGAAAGAAAGTCAGACATGAAACTTTGAAGCACTGCTTGCATGGCTAAAAAACTTTCCTGGCACTGGTGATCTATTCAGCCCAGTGTCCCATGCAGATACATACTTTGAATTCAACCAGACACCCTCAAACCACACTCTGAAGATGATGATACTGAAGCAACCTTCACAGGCAAAAAAATTCTTCAGCTCGGACTGTAACTAGGCGAGGGTTTTAAATGGTACTGTTCCAGCATAATGAACCTCAGTTACAGTCAGTCAAAAATATGCAGGTCCAGGACTCCTGGTCTAAAAGTGGGAGTGCATGTCAATCAAAATTACAGTGCTGTGATGCTACTAAGATAGTGTCAGATACTAAAAACAGTGAAACTAGAGATCCCATGACAGCACAGTAATAAGTGTCCATATCTCCTCTTGTCTCTCAGCATAGGACAACTTTGTAGAACTGAGCAGGTATTGTCGTACTAAAAGGCACTCGCCATACGAGTATCAACAGTATCAACATGTCTTAATGTTCCAACCAATTCCTGAGGTACTTGAGACACAATAGTCCCTTTCAAGAAGGAGAGAAAAGCAATTCTGCATGAAGTAGGATTGACATGTACTTACTTGTATGTGAAGTGAGTGGCATATTATGAGAATATGTAACCTTTGTTGCCTCATTTTAATTAGGAAGTGCATTGGAAAATAATTTTATTAGGTTTCGATAAATACAAGCAGCAGGTAGGGGGACAAATCGTCATGCCGAATTTTGTCTCAAGGCATGTGCAATTTTTTTTTGTCAAGCAATGTCGCCATCTACAGGCGGAGAGAAGTGTCCTCTGAAATTTAAGTCTGTGTCATTCACAAATTAGGGGTTTTATTTTGGCTGTGAAACAACTTACAATTGCAAACATTCAATTCTTGACTTAAGTGATTATATCCACTTAAAAATACCCTAAATTCTAAGTATGTACCACAACCTACTGAATAACCACCAGGTTATTGTTAAGTAACAGAAGGCTTGTATCTGTCTCATATGGCTTGTATTTCACTGATTTTATTGTAAACTTTCCATAATATGGAAAAAGAGACGTATAAATAGAGAAGCTAAGCACTGAAGAAAAGACTTACTAAATAAATCTGTGTTAGAAGTTATGTACACAGTTACACATGTAACTCCATTTTAATGTGTAATATTATAAGGAGACACAGCAATGAGATTTGGTTCATTATAGTGACTGAATTTAGTATCTCTTCCAAATCCAATCCAGTCTAACTCAGAGAATCCTTAGGAATAGATAAAGATACACATATAGAAGGTGAGAGACTGTAAGAAAATCAGAGGTCTGTTAACTGGTTATTTTCCAACCGAGTCTTGGAAAAAGGCACTTATTAAAATTAATCACTTCATTGTTCACGCTCACTCCATAGTCCAGTCCTCTCTCTCGTTCTCACTCTCTACTCTCCAAATGTGCCTGGCCATGATTAAAACATGTCTGTTTCTCCATGACATTGCTTTGACATCATTTAATTGGTATAAGAGATAAAAATAAATGAATTAAATAAATATACTACCAGGTAAGTGGCGTAACGTAGCTCAAGGTGACAGCCTATTATTTCTCCCTTTTCTTTGCCTGAAACAAGGCAAAGTGAGAAATGTGAGATTGCACTGAGAATGCAGCACCTCAAGGGGCAGATGGAGTTATTCTAAAAAAAAAATTCAGGAGAGATTTTTTTTTAAATTAAATTCCAATTTGCTCAAAGTTTACGACAGCAATTCAATCACAAGGTGTATTCTAAATGAGTTTGTATTATGCTTATCTTTTTGTTGTTTCTTTAAAAGTATTTTGCTGTCTTACTCATCTGTACACCTATACTGATCATAATCACGTCACATTTCTTACATCTCCGACATGTTGTTTGTATTAAGTCTAGTATCAGAGGAGTGACATGGATGTAAATGTGATTAATGTCATAAATAAAACAAGAGCAGAATGTCTCCATAACACAATGGTGTCTGAGTTTTAACCCTGCATTGTCTATGGAAAGACGCTTTTACAGTGAAATGAAAGAAAGGTGAAGGGATATCAAGAGGCGATTGGGTTACTCACCACATCTTGCCTGGTATCCTTCCCCGACACGATGAGGATGTAGTTCCAGGCCAAAGGCAGCAGCAACGCCAGGGGTATCATATAGAGTTCAAAGTTCCAAACGACGATGACAAAAAGCTGATGCGAGAGAGAAAGGCAAAACAGTCAGCAAAAGAAAAGTGAGAACAAAAAAAGTGAAAACAGTGTGGGTTAAGAATGTATACATTCAAGACCCCATATTGACCCCCATGAGGCAAACTCCTGAGAACGTACGCCGACCATATGTGCAACTGGAATCAACACACATTCAAACACATTCATATGCAGAATCATAACCACCATGGAACAAAGCGTAAAAATGAGTCTGTGCTTCAACAAAGGTACAGGCCTGGTGTTGGTGAGCCTAGGTTCAATACCTTGACCCTCAAGGCTTTCTGGGCCTTCAGCTGAGGAGGACGGTGAGGAGGATGAGTACAAGCCGTCAGAGCCTCTTTCCTCCATGCCAATCATCCCAGAGGTTGAGGTCATGTACCGTTTCAACCGCAGCACGTCAATGCTGACCCTTCCCTACTCAAGCCCAGACCCCAGCATCTGACCTCACACGCACCCCACACCCCGAGCCCCTAACCCTGTCACTCCAAGTCCCAATACCCTCTCTTGACCCCAAAAGACTCATATGCCCCATCTCTAACCTTCTCTGCACCCATCTGCCAAAACCATAACCTCTATACCTCCCCTCTCATCACCAAACAAGCAAAGTACCATCTGAAAATTAACCTTTCCTAAAACCTTGTATTCTGGTTTTGGCAGGGCTCTTTAGCCTCTGACAGCAGATTATTGTGGTGGTTGGGAAAAGATATCTGTGGGAAAGTAAAATTGCTAATGATAGAGGCTTGTTATTTTGTGGCAGTATTATGAGTGTGTGTCAATTGTTAAAAAGTTAAGATGGTAGAGATGGGATATTTTGTGGGAATAAAATCTTTGAGAAACAAATAGAACAAAAGTATATTTATAATATTTTACTACTTTCTAATAATTTCATGTTTAAGTATACCAGATATTTTCCATGGTTGATAAAACCTCAGCAGCAATTATAAGAAATACTGAAATTGCAAACCATGCCTAATGCTCAATCTTTTCTAGCAAAACATATTTGTCAAATTCAAGTACAGGAAATCCATTATTTCAAATATGAGCAAAGAAGATTTGAAATTAATTACTCTCTGTATAGTAGTGCATCCCTGCTTAACAATCAGTTCTGATGGGAAACTTTTAAGAGTGGTGAAATTGAGACTATTATTGTATAAAGCAGATTTATTGGTCTGTGTACCAATTATGATCTATCCTGTTTGGCCAAATAATATCAACAAGAGAGATAGGAGGCTTAATAATCAACAATCAAATTGTTTTATTTCTCTGTGTGTGTGTGTGTGTGTGTGTGTGTGTGTGTGTGTGTGTGTGTGTGTGTGTGGCTGCGTTGGGTGAGAGGAGATGACACAGAGACAGAGGAGGATAAAAAATCAAGCTCTTCATTATGTTTACAGTCTGAGGTTAACGTGAATATGAAGTTCAACAGCCCCTTAAGATTGCGTATGCAGGTCTGCTCTTACTGTAGTGGAGCCAGTCGGACACTGAACCGCAAACACACTCGCACACTGTGCCGTCTGTATTTCATGTTCCTTTCACCCACACCCATACATACACACATGCATCTATATATCAATGCAAACAACTCCACACAATAACAACACAATTAAACAATTCAGTTTTCTCAACTTTTCCCCTTTTCACATAGAAAAGTTTGAAAGGCTCATATCCAAACTTTTGAACAGAACAATAACTTCATGTAAAATTAACCAACAGACACTGAGAGTACAAAGCGAAAATAGACATAAATTAAACATTAGAAATGACCAGTGCATTTGCATAATGCTCACAGCAAAGTTTTGTCTTCAAATAAACCTGAATGGCCTTGGTGCAACAACCAAATCTCCCAAAAGGATTGAAATCTTTCTCCGTCTCTCTCAGGCTCAACTTCACTTTCTCAAACACACAGACTCTTTCTCTGATACAGCTGTGTAGGAGTATTCGAAAGAATCTATTCAATAATTCATATTTGTATACTAATAAGCAACACAACCATTTCCCTTCATTTATCATAAAAAAGCTGTTAGGACCGTGAAAGCTCAGCAACAGAAACTTGCACACAGACAAACATAACAAATGTTCACACACACATTTTCTCCACAGAATGTAACAGAATGTTCTAAAATTATCCATCTTCCTACAAATTATTATAATTTACAAATCTGTATGATCTGTAACACTGATAAACACTGGAATAATCTCTAACTAAACAATGTGCAATAGAGGTGCAGAAATATGACTTCAGTCAAACAAACAAAGGAGCTCACTTGTTTTAAACCTATTCTGGTAGAAGCTATAAATAACTGCACACTTACAAACATCTTCATGCAGATACACACACTGCTCCTTTCAAATACTCTGCTATAAATATAACCTACAGTAGGCATATATTGTATTGTAAATATATTTACTGTCTGGATCGCAAATTGCTCATAGTATCATTATCACACAACGGACAAATAAATTGCTCCTCACTGTCCTGATGTTTATATGAAACCTTAAAACCCTCTTTTATGTTTTTTTTTTTTAAATCTCACTTTCTTCACCATACGCCTGAGGTTGTTTAACCTGTCGTCCCCCTTCATTCCTCCTCCATTTGATTATAGTAGCTGAGGGCGAAGTTTTGACTGGCAGCTAGAGGAACCGGACACCCAGGCTCAGCAGTGGCCAGCTCTGCCCCGTCTTTGTACCCCCCGGCTGGGTAATAGGGGCCCTGCAGTGCCTGGACCTTTCCACCAGGACCGGGCGATCACAGCCACCCCCCATCGCTTGCTACACCAGATAGCAGGCTCTTCGCCTGGGGAAGAGGGAATGGGAAGGAGCCTGCTGTGGATGTCAGTGACCAGAAAAAGGCAGAGGAAAAAAAAAACACAGCAATGAAAACATGCTGGATGGAAGGGAAAAAGAAGGGGAAAATGCGAAATGAAGCTCTAGATGTAGCCTTTGGGAATAATTTGTAGATGGCTCTGTGTGGTCAGAGACACATTATGTAGCGGCCGGTGACGGTTCATAGTGAATATCTGAACACGCATAGAGAAGAGAGCTCACCATGGTCCACTCTGGCTTTTCTGTTTAATACTACTGAATTCCTACCTGTGTGGTAATGTAAAATTATAACTAAATCAGTGTGTTTCTCTCTCTGTATACAAGCCCCTATATTGTTTAAATTATGTAAACTCTCAAATTTAGTTTTGAGACCATTAAACAGCAGAGTAATGATGCAAATAAATGCATAACTTATATTTGTCCAAAAACAACAAGGAGTATTGTGCTCTGTTTCCTTGTCACTGCCTGTGTGTCTTATCTAAACTAACAAAGAACAGTGGTGATTAATATCAATTTTACAGTTAGTTTAGTTTATTTGTTCAATGGTGGACATTTGATTTTGTCACCAAAGCCACTCACTGTTATGAATAATAAAATAACACTTTACCTTTCATACACCAAATCTTTTTTGTCATAAAAATGAGTCATAATTCATTTTTAAATTATTTATGGTTCAACAAGTCTTTATGAAATCCACTGAAATGTCAAAGAACAAAACTATTCACTTGTCACAAAAGTAAAATAATATTTTCCACTGTCAAATCTGCTAAACCATTTCAAATAACAGTTAAAGGCTACATTTGAACTGGGCAAACTTCACATCTAAGCACAAGTCGAAATTCAAATAAGACATATAATTAAAATAGACAATCACAAACATGAACAAAGAAAAACCATGGCAGTATAATTTGTAATATTTTGGCTAAAATACCCATACACAAATTTAGTAAACTAAACAATTCTGACAAGTCTCTGTAGTTGGGATTTCATTTCCTTATAATCTTTGATGCTTTCTCTTAATATTAAGAAATCTCCTCAACACAAGAAGATTTCTTAAAAATGCTAACAAAACAGAGAAGTCAAAATGTTTTATTCAAGCACTCACTACGGCACATTGAAAGTTGTATCTTGCATTATTTGTTTCAAAACACAACCCGTGTCCTTACGGCTCTGAGCCGCAGCACTGTGGGAGGGTAATATTCAGTACTTTGGCTTACATTAACCACACACCAGGCTAACTTTCCCCCTGCTCTGTCTCAGTGGAGTGAAACTGAAGTTTGGATTTCAGAGTTCCCCTTTATCTCGCTTACATCAATTTCCATGCTGGCACTAAGTGTTGCCAGATAGCAACTAGAAGTCCTGTTAAGTTCGCAGGAAATAGAGAGGGAGGGAGGCTGTGTCCTGTTTGTGACCGGACCTTCTCATCATTCAGTGGTGCTAGACTGCCCCCTGCTGTACTCCTGCAGAACATAAATCTACCACACAGTTAATGCTGTTCATCTGATAAAAATGCAGCCAGAAATCACTAAAACCAATGTGTAAAAGCCTGTCATTTTGTAATAACATGGACAAATACAATAAAGCATCCACCATTTTATGGCCATAGTCCTGAAACTGCACACTGGCACGGTGAGAAGTACGGATGCTGAATCTCCGACTCCTCAACAAAGGGCCTAACGCATTCTCTGTTGAGTCTCTATCTCTGGTGATTAAACTCTGACTTGGTATTCTCTGTTAGTCATGCCACTATATTTCAACTATCATTCATTTTGCAAATCAGGAGAGCAGTAAAATGTGAAAGTATATCTTTCAAAGCTGTCCCTTGCTGTGGGCAAAGACGAACTCCAGACTTTAAAACTTTTAAAAGTTAGACAGGTTCTTTGAAGAGGAGTCAAAGGAGCAATTTAAAGAGACCTGGAGTGGTGTGTACCACTGACTGCTATGGCGTCTCTGCACTGTGTGTGTGTATCAAACTGCCAGCCAGACATGTGCAAGCAAACACACACATTCACACACACACACACTCCAATAGTTGCTTCTGTACCGTCTCACTTTTACCTTTTTTTATTTCAGCAGGGTGAATTTTTATCTAGATGCAAAGCAGGTGATAGGTGCTCCAGTTTCCTCTAGAAGTAGCTCCCTTGTCTGCGCTCTCTTCCTGATAAGAGTCCTACTTTGCCTGACATAAAAGAGCCTGGTATCATTTCCCCTGCCTCCCCAACAACCCCCAGCTCGCTGCCCTCGCCCTTCCCCGAGCTTCACAAAGCTGCCTCTATTTGCTCCCAATTCAGGGCCCAATTGCAGATAAAGTTACAGCAAATTTGTTTGGAGGAAGAGTTGAGGCTCAGGTCCCTGGGGGCACAACAGCCTTGTCTTGCAGGGGCCGGGGAGAGCTAGCAGCAGGAGAACAACTGCCTCAGCCTCACAATGGCCCTTCAACTCTCCGGGAGGGAAGGCGACTGGAGGGGAGGGGAGGGAGAGATAAAGAGGAGCAGGGATGGATGGATGGATAGAAGGGAGAGACACTCAGCTTGCAGGTGTGGAGAGAGGATGCAGACGCTTAACCTCAGGCATATATCAAGACCCACCCATGCACACAGATATACACGCACACACATACAGACACCAACGCAGGACAGGAGACCCAGTCCTGGGCCCATTGTGCCAACGCCCAGGTGCGTTGCTGCCACGGTGGCTGATTCACTGTCGGGACGGGTGGGTGACAGCAGTGTGGGTGTGAGAGAGAAAGGCTGCATGTGAGACTATGCGATATCTCTCTTTCTCTCACATGCACACAAAACACACACAACATACACACTAATCTCAGCTGGCACTAATGTGCGATGTGTACATGCGGCTGGCATTGAAGAACTGGGCAGAAGGAGAGTAAGGAACCATGAAGAAAATTCTGAACGTTTTTGTGGAGGGAATGTTGTGAAGTGACAGTATGACAACTGCATTTTGATGTACTATTGCATTCACAATATCCCACAAATATATAAACACACTTGAATCCCCCCAGGCTTACTTAGCAGTTAATATGCAATACATTTAGTAAGTTTAGAGGTTGAATTGCCTACAACTCCGTCTCTGTAGCTACACGCAAAATAATGCTTGGAAAGTTAAGGTAACATCTGTTCAGAAGACAGTCAGTCAGAAACACACGTGAATATGTGAATAGACACACATGCCCATAATCACACACAGCCGTACACCTTCATGAACGCACTCACCTGGCCAGATGGCCCCATAAAACCCTACTCTAAAGAGATGAGTTAAGTGGATTAAGAGGCTTCTAAAGTGAGGGAGAAATGAGAGAAGGATGAAGAATGAAGGAGGGGAGGAGGAGCACTGTGTAGAGGAGTCTTCAATGCTTTAGCTAAGTGCATACTCCACGATAGCAGACTCCCAAAAGAGCGCAGAAGGAGGGTGGGAGGTTGGGGAGCACAATGACACCCAAATTTCAGACTTGTATAAAACTATAAAAAACGCTATGTCCTTGGCCTAGATACATCCTTTATCGTCATCTGAATACTCTTTGAATTTAAGTGAGTACAATGAGAACAGGAATAGTTGGCACTGTTACTCAGAAATGGGTGTACTATAACTGTAAGCCAAAAGGGTGAAGAACCCAACAAGGCATGCACGTGTGTGTGGCTTGTGTGTGCTGGACATGGAGGCTGCACTCATAGCTGAGTCCTCCTCTCCATTCACCACTAGATTGGCAATTTGAAGACCTTGTTTAAATTCTATTATTTTGTTTTTACGATATTTTCATTTATTTCAAAGATAAGACACAAAGACTTGCATTTGTTCAGCCTTACATGAGAGAAAATGTAAACGTATTATCACACAAGACCAGGCTCACACACAAGCATGCTCGCACACAGAGGGAAAAATGTTAACTGATCATCACTATGTCTCTCTTCTGGACCCATGTCTTGTGATGACACTGTGACCTGCTGTACAAACACATACATACACACACAGACACACACACACACACAGCTCCCTTGCAGAGATGAATTGTGTCAGACAGCCAAATACTGGGTTAATGTTCATCGTCTGCTGTGGGAGAAAGACACTTAGTCTTCTAATGGTAAAGGGTTGAAGTATGGGTCCACCTGTCCTGTAGTTACTTAAGTCAGAACACTAAACCAGACAGGATTAAATGCCTGCTCTGGTCATCTTTAGGGTAGAACTCAAGCAGCCACTCACTGCCCTGCAGGAGAATGTCTTTACTGATAGCTCTGCTGGGTCCAATTACACTTCACCTTTAACACTCAGAGACAGACAGGGGAGAGAGAGAGGGAGAGGAGAGGAGAGAGAGAGAGAGAGAGAGAGAGGTGAGAGAGAGAGAGAGAGAGAGACGATGAAGAGGAGGCTGATGGGAGGCTATTTCCAGTCTGTAGGAACAGCTTTGTCACACTTCTCAATAGATTGTGTTGCATCTTCTAAGTTTCCTAAGATGTATGAGGTCTCATTTAAAATGGTGTATAAGCTGCGACAGTAACTCACACTCATTCCTACAACAAACAGACACTTGTCACGTATACACAATGAGTGCTTGTGGTATTCAATGCAAAGCCAGAAAAGGGAGTTAATTGAGACTACATCAAGACATTTGAGAGTGTGTGTGGAGTAACAGTCTTTAGTCAGTTACAGTGGAATGTACTTGACCGTGCTTGGAGACATCAACACCTCTCATGTTAGAGTGTGAATCACCATTGAAGGATCCATACTTTGTTAGCAGAAATGGTCCACAGCCTCCGTGATCATGTTACCTCTTTATTGCATGTGTGATGTCAACTGCATAAATGAAGGATTGGTAACATATATGACTAT
Organism: Lates japonicus; assembly: GCA_033238685.1. Classification (NCBI taxonomy): domain Eukaryota; kingdom Metazoa; phylum Chordata; class Actinopteri; family Centropomidae; genus Lates; species Lates japonicus. The sequence goes on along the minus strand of BRZM01003052.1, from coordinate 21,387 downwards.
TGTGTCAATATTATATGTAGAAATATATTGATAAATCAATGAGTATAGTTTATTTAAATCAAAAAAGTGCTGCAACATTTAAAGTAATTTCTCTATGACAAAAAAATAGGCCTGACTACATTCAAATATATTTCTTGATTGTCTTCCAACATTAAATCGCTACTAAACTAAATTAATACAGCATAACTAATCTGCAGGAAACACAGTAATCATCAAGATATAAATGACATCCTGTTTCAGTTCGCTGTCTGGTAAAATGTGCACTGTTGGCCATGCTACAGTCTATGGTACTGCATATGTAAGTACACTTACATACCACAAAGTTAACAGATGTCTTTCTGTGGAGACTGGTCCAGCAGCTGCTGATGTAGCAGCCTGTGTTGATATGAATACATGCATGCCTAATCAAGTTGAAGTTATGCAACAGCAGCTAGGAGACAAAGACAAACGGTCAAAATGTGCTATAGCAAGGAATACAGGTAGTATATAGAGTATATGCATGATCTACTACTCCATTTTGAAAGTAGTATATAAGCAGTATGGTAACAGGAACAGTGAGTAAAAAAAAGACTTAATTATATGCTGTATTGTAAATATGCAGGCACAGATGAGACGTTGTCGATAGGTAGCTGGTATCATTGAAACTAAATACAAAGATATTAGGGTTTTCTGGCCTTCCACATTAGCTGTACATACACAATGTGGAAAAGTCTTAAACAAACTAAGCACAGCTACTGTGGTCCTCTCTGATCTAGAAGTCAGAGGACAACTGTTGCGTCAGTTCTCTCCTTTATGTTTAGTTAAGATGGGGAATTTGTCACACCCTTAGTAAGTAAATATGTGAAGTCTTATAATTAGTACTTACTAAATGCATACCGTCATTAAGTCTTATTGTGTACGTTCAGCCTGTAGTGTCTCATTCTGATGTCATTTTGTAAAGTTAGTAGAGCATTTATGTTACAACTTGAAATTTGTGGTACTGACTCACTTTGGCTTCACATATAGCATTACATCACTGCGGTAACTATATTAGGCTTCCTTCTTTGATAGCTATATTGATGTGGATCAACGTTTAGACAAATGGCTTACTAGGTGACAAGCTGACTCACAATGTTCTCTTTGAGTCAACTTCAAGTGATAAAGCAGTACAATAATGACAATTTCAACATGTCCCTGATTCCTCCTGAGGGTTCTCTAGGCATTTGGCCAGAGAGATGAGAGAGAAGTGGTTAACTGCTGTCCTCCCCTGGTTGCCAACCATTCAGGGAATAGCATAACAGCAGCGTAGGAACACTAACCACCCAATCAGGGTCACCAGGGAGAAAGTGCTCCCCAAAGGACAAATAGTCTCTGCAGACTGCTGTTCAAAAAAAAATTCTAGGCCATTATTTTACTTGAAAATTGTATGTGTTTGAATGTGCATACTGTGGGTATACAGGGTGTTTGCTGCACTACAGTAAAAGTTTATTGTCTGTATGTGTGTTTCCGGATGCATGGTTAGTGGCTTGGCTGTTTTGATGCTAGATGAGAGCAGGATTCTCCTCTACATGTATAATTATGTGGAAGCTTTTGTTGCCAAACTGAGGATGACTGTATGGTGTCCTGTCAGACACAGAATTTGAGGACTGCAAACTGCAGAATCATCCATTTCAACGTTCTCAGCACATGCACTTGATGTACATGCTGTACTCTTCTTGGCTCATTATTGCCATAACTGCCTTGATATGATATTTCACTTTTCATGAATTATTTCAAAGAGTGCCTTGAGTTATCTTTAAAAAAACACTTGCAAGTAAAGTAGTGAAGCTGTTTATTAAGTCACATGTCATAATTGCAATTAAATGCTTGTGTTTGGCAGCTTATGATTTTTTTTCTTTCTTTCTCCGTGTGTGTGTGTCTGCACTACAGCAAGCAACAGCAGGGAGCTGTTATCACACAAAAGAGCCCTCATGGGGCAATCCCTCCAAAGCATTGTAGTGACATCATCATTGCGAGACATTGATGGGTCATCTCTGGGAGTCAGAGGTAGAGATGAGAAAAAAAGTGATTCTGCAGAGAAGCAGAGTGGGCTGAGACAGTGAGACAGAAAGCAACAGAGAATGCAGAAACACTGAGGGAGAAGGACAGATGGAGGGCTGACAAAAGGCAAGGGAGCTGGTGTGTGCGGTATGGGTTGTAAGAAAGCTGGCACGGCTGCGGCCACGTGCATGGCGCAGGCATTGACTGCTGAGCCCAAACGGTCACTCATGACATGTCTGATGGGCCAGCCCCCACTATTCAGCTCCTTTTGTGCCGCCACACTGAGTGGCGTGGACAATGAAGTGCAAAGCAGCAGGGAGCAAAGAGGCCAAATCTATAAGGATGGCCAATTCACTTATGCACCCCATAGCCACAGCTTGACATTTATCTGCCACCACCAGAGTGGATGCGAGAGAGAGAAGGAGAGAGGAGGGAAGAAAAAAAAGAATGAAATGCTGTTTTTCTTCAATCATCCTGCGGCATCTTGCCCACAGTTGTTAGCTTGGTGAAGATACCTTCAGGCTTGTTGGTTTTGCTCAGACATAAGTACAGAATAGCTACTTATGGTGGACACAGATAAAAAAATGAGGCGAGTGGTAGAGATAAGTGTTACGTTGATGTACTGTTTGACACTCTGCCCTCCTCGATATACTTTCGCTCGATGGAATCAACGCCCTGAGACCACCTTCACCTGAGGATGGAGGAACACACACAGTGTCATAAACAGCAAATGGTGAGACTGAATGACATTCATTTAAAAGATCCAGATGAGTAAAATGATAGAGATGAGAATAATGAATTAGCGAGGGAATATATTTGGATTATTTGAAGGATTTTCTAACACATTGTGCGCTGATATAACATGGCAGCACATGCGTAGAGCGTGCCCATGTCAGAGGCCAGAGAGAGTGGGAGAGAAAGGTAAGATGGCCGCTTATAGGACACACACAGTGATGGTGAATGGGGAACAAAGGCTGAGGGAGTTCGAGCACTAAAGCCAAACGGACGAGGGACAAGGGACGAGGATGAGGATGGAAGCAAGGGAGGAGGGGGACAAACAGAATAAAGAACAGCAGCGTAAGTGGGGGTGCTGAGAGAACAAGAGGATGGAGAG